>JAHZMY010000058.1:0-10769 GCA_027743915.1 Seira sanloemensis
GGAACGCTTTCAAAGGGAATGTAATAGCCTAAGATCACATTTAAGATTTCCATATCACTAGTAATATTTTTCCATTCATTTAAATACATTTTTAAATTGCCTGCTCTTACTCTTAAAATTGGGTTTGAGATGAGTGAGGAGTTGGCAGTAGTTTGGTTTTGTTGTATGATCCCCTCCACGGTCGAGCTCGTTGGAATCTGGGGGTCCCCCTTCCTCTGAAGGAGGGGCCTTGGAAGTTTAAATGTTGTTTAGTGTATGGCTGAAAACGGGATGACCGTGTTAATCGATTGCCGCGAACGGAACTATTGATCAGCTTGGAAGTTGATTGACTGGCCTTTATCTGCTCTGAAAGATTTTCTCCGAAGAGTAACCCCTTCTCGGTATTGCTAGTACTGCAAATACCCGCTGCCTCCATACACAACAGTGGTCTTATGTCGGCTTTGCGTTTTTTGTTAATTTCCTCATGGATTTGAGCAATAGCTGCGCTTGCTTCCATGGTTCCTTTCAAAAGGGTTTGTCTCAGAGTCTTATCAATCATTAATGGAGTGCAGAACAGGAGGGTTTCTGCTACGCGTGACATTGCTACAGCAGCCAAGGTAAGAGCGTGTTGGTGTTGCTGCCAGGACACATCCTTCTGTCTTGCTTTTGTTGGGATATTTCCCCATATTTCTTTGTTTACTTTGGGAACAACCATAAAGGCGCAATTTTCAGGGACCTTGTACGATTCTTTAACTTTTTCTGTCAGTTTTCTGGCACAGTCTGGAAGGTAGAGACGATTCAGGGACTCCCTGATGTCTTCATGCAGTTTTGGTCCAAGCTCTGTGGCTGGCTGAGTAATGTTTAAGATAACCTTCAGCTCTTCATTTCCTGGGTCAACGACCTCAGATGATTCAGCTCCTATATATAATTTTTGTATGAGCTTGTTTCCGCTGTTATTTTTACTTTTTGTATTGTTTATATATTGCATACAATACCTTGATTTGATTTTTGGAGGAGTAGCTCCACAGAGTCTAGTCCATCTTCGAAATCGAGAGATTCAATGTCTTCATGATTGATGCTTTGGTCTTGAGACGTTTCAAACATGGCAATTAATTGGTTGACCTTTTCGGGAAGTCCTCTGAGTTCATTCAGGGCTTCAGCATTCTTCTCAATATCTGCCCTCATTTGCAGAGTAGCGTCATCCACTTTCGGGAGTCTTTTTCCCCTACGTCATCGGATTGATAATAATACCGTGACTACGTCATCGGTTAATAATTCCGTGACTACGTCATCGGATAGATAATTGCCGTGACTACGTCATCGGTTAAGAATTTCAAACATGGCAATCAATTGGTTGACCTTTTCGGGAAGTCCTCTGAGTTCATTCAGGGCTTCAGCATTCTTCTCAATATCTGCCCTCATTTGCAGAGTAGCCTCATCCACTTTCGGGAGTCTTTTTCCCCTTTTAAAATTAACATACAATATTTTGTTTTAAATATTTTTGTATTTCCGTGACTACGTCATCGGATAGATAATTACCGTGACTACGTCATCGGATAATAATAATTCTGTGACTACGTCATCAGATAATAATGATTCTGTGACTACGTCATCAGATAATAATGATTCCGTGACTACGTCATCGGATTGATAATAATACCGTGACTACGTCATCGGTTAATAATTCCGTGACTACGTCATCGGATAAGGGATTTTTTAAAGATCTGACCGCGTCAGTATCATCCCAGGTCAATTTGGCACGTAAAAAATGTATGGTTAAATTCAAAATTTAATGTTTGACTTACCTTTTTGGGATTTTGGAAGGTGGGGGCTTCGTCTTGGGTGAAGGAGGTTGTGTATTTTCCATCGTTGCAATTTATAACTTTAATATTGCCCAAAATATGAGTTTAAAAACAGTAAACTTAAATTGAAATTAAATTCGGTGTATTGTGTGCGGCCGTCAGTAGTGTAATGAGGATTGGATGGATCGGGCGACCGGAGGAAATACACCAACAAGAACGCGCCTTTTTTATTTATTTAAATCTTTGAAATGACGGGGTTGTGTGCGACAAAGTACGTGTATACTACAAGTGTACCATTCAGTATATGGATACCGAATGGTATGAATACACCGTAGTATTAATTAAACACATTCCCTTTGTCTTACTGTGCCAGCCTACAAAAGAAATTGGCCTGTTTTATATTTTTTACGAAGGCCGCCCAAAAAAGCCTTTTAAACCAGTACATGTAATAATATTATACTAGTTGGTCTGAAGAAGAAATGCAATAAAAGATGTTCCTAAATCAACTCTGTTAATGTTGCCCCATCACCCATCATCATTTATAGCCTTCGGGAGGAGTTCCTTTTGCTAGTGAAACTGGGCCGATTGGCTTTTGTCGTTACCGTTATTATTAATTATTTGCTTAGAGAGAGAGAGAGAGAGAAGGACATGTACATATGTCTTCGTGTGTGCCATTTTTTTCTTCTGCCATTGGCATTGTCTCTTTCTCCATGCTCGTGCTCACCAATGCCAATGTCAATTTTTAGCTTCTTTTGGACACCACAGACACTTCACGCGACCATCATATTGATATAAAAGGATCTTTTTTTAATGGAGAGGCGAGATCTGTGATACATATACAAATGTCATATTATTGTGGTTGTGATATGGTTCCATCATCCATGATCCTTTTTAGTACACACACCTTGACAAAAATCTTGCAAGAAATAGTTTCTTTTTTGGCATAGGACATGATACGATATCGTGCTGATCCTCTGACGTCTTTGGTTACCGCAAGGTTACACATTTACACACATGGAAGAAAAATGGAAATTCTTGTTTCGCGATTCCTGACATTTCAGCCAGAGCCTAGAGCGCATATATTTACACATATCCATGTGAAAAAAAGCATCTTGTAAAAATATGCACACAAACAAATATTTACAAAAGTCCAGGGAAATTGCGCATTTAAGCTCTTGTCACTTGGATTTAGCACACAGGCAGATGGTGATTGCAACAGGCTTTGAGGCTTCGTAGTAAATAATAAAAATACGCAATATATCCTCAAATAATCCTTATATTTAAATAGGACATGGCTAAATAATATGGCACTTATCTTGTGCCTTGTTTGTCTCTCTCTTCAGGTCTTCAAGACTTTACCACAAGACGAGAAAAAACAAGCATTTGGTAATACATTCACAACTTCAACAAATTGCGTTTGCAACAGAGATTCTTGCAAGAGAGAAAAATATATGAATGTACGCATATAATTTATTTTCAAAAAATTATGAACAAATACTCTTGTTAGCCAAAGATTTCTAATTTGAACAAATTATGTAAGCATGTGCCATGTACGGCATATCTCGAACAAAGGCAGAGACTTGAGACTTCCCTGCGAGACACTTCCTCTCGCCCCTTGTTTTACAAAGAGCTCTTATTTAAATATCTCTGAGTACAATCTCAAGTCTCACTTATTTTTCCATTCAAAAAAAAGTTGAGGAAAGGAAGAGCAAAAGATTATAATGGCACTTTGAGAAAAAAAATGCATGCAACAATAAAATACATGGGCAATAATATTTGAATTTGTTCAATCCCACTTATGCACACTTATCTTTTGACTCTTGAGTCTTCAGTCTTCAGACTATGCAGTTTACATAATCCACTTCCTCTTCAAATATCTTTCATCACACACATAACATACTTATGCATAGTGTATAATAACGAGAAAAAAAATTGATTTCTTTTTTTAAGCTCATGAAAAGTCCTCATCCTAATCATCACCACCCAACCTTCTGTCTTCAGTGTTTGTGCCTTATCTTTATCTCTACCTATATTATATCTACATCAACTTGCTTACATAAAATTATTTATAATTTCTACAAGAGAGCTATTCTTGTTTTTCAGAGGAAAAGAGCGCATTTTCCCACCGCAAAACCCCACAACCAAAAAAGCCACACGTACACTAATCAACGAAATCAGCGACTTTTGTTCCTCGTTTAGCCTCACTGCTCAAAAGTTCAGGTTTCGAAAAGTAAACCGCTGTAGGTATGTATATGTATATGTAATACTATACTCTTGTACTACAACCCGAAACTCGAAAGCTTGTTATTACATACATATTACTATCTCTTGATATCGACAAAACACCAGAAAAAAAGAGCCTTTGTTATCTGAGAACACTTCCAACCTCCACAAAATCACATTTATTGATTAAATAATAAAAAAAGTGTCAAGCATCAAGAGCCGCAGATAAAAGGGAAATTGAGAAAAAAAGGTTTTGGAATTTCAGCAGGCTTTTTTTTGCCATCATTCACCATTCACCTTTTCCCTTTAAACTTTCCGAAGGAAATTCAATTTTGCTCAAGTGGATTTTAGATGTTAGATGTTAGATGAAAGAAGATATCTACCATAAAAATGCAGAAAAGATAGAAAGGCCGTTTCCTTTTTTACCTTTACCTACTTTTTTTTATTACAAGTTTACAAGTTCAGTCTCAGATTTCCCTTGGAAAAAAAGCCAATCTCCTTTTTGATCCGTTGCTTTATCACCACCACCACCACCACCCACCTTTTCACTGTTTTCACTGTCCAGATTGGATTACTCTCACTCAAATTTCGTTTTCACGGAGAACACTTAACTTTTTTTCCTTTGGCGAGTCTCGATAGTCTCGATAGTCTCGACCACCTTTGCACGGGCTCCTCCGCGCAAACACTGAACTGAAGCCTGGAGGATGAAGATGAGCCGATTCACTTTTCCCGTTTCGTTGTTGAACGTAAACGTTGAAGAGAATGATTGCGTTTTTTGCGACTCTTCTACTTTCAGAGTCTTTGAGTCCAATCTAAAAAAAACTTGGTGGAAGAGAAGAAGAAGCGAAGCGAAGCTGTCTTTGCTCGTTCCACTTTTTTAAAGACCGTCATATAAAATCCCATTGTAAAACACTTTTTTGCTATATTATGCCCATTGCCCATCTTCTCCAGCTCTTATTTCTTTGACTCGCTGGACACTGGACACTGCCTGATAATGATAAGGCGAAGAGGAAAAATACGCAGAAAAAATAGGGCAAAATGCAATGGAAAAAAAAAGAGAAAAAGTGTAAACAAGTGTCAAAAGCGTCTTAAGAGCGTACAGGGAAAAAATATATAGATTCTAATTTGTTTGCATTTATATAGTACTTTGTAATATGTATGTGATATGTAATGACCAAAAAATTGTTTGTCCAGAGGGCCTTGAGTCTTTTTTGAGTCTTTGACATATGCTTACGCTTCTCCAGTTATAATCTAATATGAAAAAGCCACAGAGAAGAAAAAAATCGTAATCGAATGGGAAAAAAAGAAATGACATGAGCATATAAGCTATTACATGGATGGATGGCTCATGTAATGTAAAAATTATGATTATGTTTGCTCTCCTCAGGACACAAAAATGATGATGATAAGAGAGATTTTTGACATGTTTTTCCTCTTTAATATATATCTGTGTTTGTGCATCGTGCCTTATGCTCACACTAAAACAGTCTTCGATGCATTGGCTCTGAGGAGATGTCAAAAATAAAATGCTTTTTGCATTTGGATCTTCAGTCTTCGGCTTCCATGCTTTGGGCTAATTGCTCTTGGCAAAATCCAATGTAAATACTGGATATAACATAAGGCTGGATGAAATTCATACACATATTAATAATATGTAGTTTAAAGATGAAAGTTTGTCTGTCTCATTCTATTTAATTTATGACAATATTTCTAGTAAAAAGGGGTGAGTTGAGAGGGAGCCTGAAATGTGAATCTGAAATGGTATTTGCTATGTATGTACATATTTTGTCTTCGTCTCTTCTGAAAATCTCTGAACCTACTTTTTCTAAAGAATTTAAGAGTTGGATGTTGGATCAGCAGCTCTAGCGTCATCAAGAACTCAATTAGAGCTGTTCGAGAAGTATGCAAAAGCGTTCTTGCAGAACACCAAACTTTTTTTCGTGGGTACATTCTCATGCGTAAAAAAAGGTTTTCCAATCTTTTTTGAAAGCCGTATAAAACTTACTCCAAATGAGTTTAAAGAGTTGAGCAATTTTGTACTCAACTTCAAAACTATATATGTACACATAAGTTTAAAAGTCGCATACTATTCTATGTATACAATCTTGAGATCATTATTTGCAGTTTGCGGTCCCAAAAACTCAACAAGGTAAAGATTTATTATGTATGTATCTACATCTAAGATTTTTTTTGAGATTTCAGATTCAGGAGACTTTCAGATGAGATGAGAATGCAAACACGCAATAAATTCATCGAGAGCATCATCTGAGCACACGCAACTCAGATTAAGATGACATGATAATTGCTCTTGACTTGAGCATATTACTTCAACTTATTGTTAAAAGGGTCTAAACCCATCTTTTTTTCTTCTTTTAGAAAAATCTCTTCGTTTATAAGGATGCACTGCTTCTTCTTCGTCTTCGCATGACATGCCATGCTGCCATGCTGCCACTGCCACGATGCGACGGCACGTAAAAGTCATTTGGTGTTTGGGAGGTTTCAAAACTCAGAGCGTACATTTTGCAGAGAGAGATAGTTCAACATTCGGCATTTTAAATGCGCCTAAGTGTGTTTACAAAAGGCCACTTACAGAAACGTAAAGACAGTAATTTACGAGAGATTATTACTAGTATAACTTTATAAATTGAAATATGTATTATATAAGCTTCGAGTTCGAGCTCGGCAGTTATACTTAAAGTTATGTCATCGTCATCGTCATCACACCCATATCACGTTGCACAGTAGCCGATTCATGGGAATGTAAAGGAATTTTCATATCCAATTTTTGTGACAAGCTTTAAAAAAAAGTCTCTTTTTCTCCATAGACGTTGGCCATTTTGGTAAGATGGTAAAAAGCTCGATGGTTTCTAAGTTCTAAGCCCAGTCATTAATATCTTTGGCACGTCTCTCCATTCCTTTTTTTAAAGGATTCTCAAATCTCAGTCTCAATTGCTCTTCATTCTTCGTTCTGTTCTCAAAAGGATATACATAGGTATACCTACACAAGTATGAGATATGAAGCAATAGTGAATATAAAAGCTATATTTTGCATTCTAAATTCCAAAGGAGCTTTGAGGCATGTCTGTTACTCTTACTCCACTAATGCCTGATTGAACACATTTACCTTTAAATAAGCAACAGTGTACATTGGAAATGAATGACTAACAACAGCCATATCAGCCATCAGCCCGTCCTTCGACTCACACATTTTTTCTGATGGAATGAAGCGCACTGCAAAACGTTGTTCGTGCGAAAATGTTTTACACGTTTTAATGAGCCCCAAATATTACAATTGAAAAAGGCAGGATAACAATATATGTAGCTATGTAGCATGTGCATGACCAAAATAATACGCGTGCGAAAATGAGTCATTCATTTTTTAGGAAAGGTAAAAGAAGCATATGACAAGACGATTGTAAAAATTCTTTAAGAGAGGATTCCACCCAATTTTACTACGTCTTCAAGACATCAAGAGATAAAAAACAGTTCTTGAACAAAAGATGATGATTTCATGCAAAAAGCCTAAGCCGACAGCAAAGCCCGTCCAGGTTTAGAGCTGGAAACCTTTTTCTTACCTTTTCCTCTCTCTCTTTCTCTCCAGGATTTTTTTTCGCACATAAAAAAAGACAATGAGTTTTATGACAATGGCCTGAGAGAGAAATGTTACGCAAAAAAAGTGGCGAATTTCCGAATCAAAATCGTTTTACTACTGAAGAACACGTACATACGTACGTACATACCCAAAGGTTACATTGCCACAGTCATAAACTGTGACTGTAGTTAGTTCCACAGCCGGCTTTTTGCTCACCATGTAATTGAAATAATAATGGTCATAAATTTCCATTTTGCTTTGCAACTCTAACTGGAAGAAAAATATAATATTGGGGCAGTGGAAGTAAGAGTCATATAATAATCATTTTAATGAGCCATTCTTCTTAGTCTTCGGGCTTGGAACAGGGAATTTGTTGGGCGTCATATAAAAAGTCCTATTCTCATTCTCCAGTTTCAGGCTCAGAGATGCTCTTTGATGCCATGATGCCAATGCACGCTCTTTTGCAAAAAAAAGGTTGCAATTTGCAAAAAGACAGCTCTGGAGCAAAAATAATGGAAAAAATAGATAGAATTTGGGAAAACAAAACTAGTTCTCCCTTTGCATCTGTCAGTGAAACCTATTGCCTATGTATTGTGTGTGTGTATTAAATCTGTGATGTAAAATAATGTGAAGATGATTTTTTTCTGGGTTGAGCAATCAAACTTAAATGTATGTGAAGGAACTTTTTTTAATGACTTCAAGAGTGATGTAATAGCTGGCAAAAATGTACTCTCTCGACTCTCGAGAGTCTCGAAGCAATTTAAGCTTGGGCTTGACCTTCGATTCATGGAATTCCACGCACGAAAAAAAACTAGCAGATATTTTTTGAGAATATTATTATAAGGTTTGGAGTTTGGAGAGAAGAGAAGGAGGGAAAAAAATTGTGCTTTCATGTGCGAAATTAAAGATGGTGTGTGTAGGATGATGATGGTGGTGATTGCAAAGTTCTGAAAAGTTTTTCTTCTGTAAAGTGTGTTTCGAGTTTTGACTCTTCTTTCGCTTCTGAGGATTTTGCAGGGAGATGTGGTTAAAATTCTTGGAGAAAAAAATGTGGGTAACCTATTTATAGGTATGGGTATGTGGTAATAGTTGTAGTATATGCATCATCATGCCAATCAACCTTTTTTTTTTGTTTATGCCCACAATGCTAATGAGCCGAACATTTTTATGAGCTTCTAATTGCCATTTTCGCCGTATGGATTTGTTGCATGCAAAGAACAAAGATAATACCTATATGGCTAATGCCTGGTTTTGAAAATTAAGAATTCAACTACGTATGTATCTATCTACATGAAATTCATTCTCAATTCATTGACTGTCTGTGATGCATTCACCAAAGGTTCATTGATTCTGGTTCTTCTTCAACCTGAAAGATGATGCAATTTGAACTGGAAAAATGAAGAGAAAAAAATATTTAAATCGAACAGGATATTTTTTGAAGCCGGTTGAATGTACCTAACTTTAACTGAGCTCTGAATTCTAATGGAGTTTATTCTAATTAATTTTGAAATTGCGCAAGGCTAATTCATATGTTCCCCTTAATTAAGGTTATTTATTGCATTATGACTTTTGCAATAATTTATTTGGAAATCTTTTTATTGTTGATTATGTGCTACTTTCCACATTTACATATTACTTCAGCTTGGGTGACAATGCTACAAAACAACTAGGACACGGAAAACCTAGGATTTGCCTAGGACCTTTGCTCATCTTTATCATCTTTTACCTGTCCGCAAGAAGACAATGAAAATGGCAACTAGACATACATATGAAAGCTTGCTTTAGGAAAAACTAGGTAGACGTACGGTACTTATACCTGAGGACTTGCAGGTCCTTAAAATCCATCTTGTCTAAATATAGATTAATCCAAGGGTTGAGGCAAAAGGATTAAAGGTATAAGGTCCTATTTGTTTCCACATGCTATAGATTTTGAGAACTGGAAAATTGCTCCCATTTCACTTTCCCTTAGACAGATTGGAAATTGGAATCTACAGAAGCATATTATGATAAACTGTGTCACGATGTCACTCTAATGTCTTCGTTCACAGCACCGACTCAGAAAACTTTTCAGTTTTCTCTCAGAAGGGTCCACAACTTGTCATATCAGGCTGCCCCAAGAAAAGTCCTTCTTCAAAATGAGAATCTTTCTCTGTGGCACAGTGTTAACCACTGTGTTTCTCGTAGGTAAGCCGGAAAACTCCAAAATTCAGCAAAAAAATACAAGTTTATAAAATATAACTTGCTCATTTTATTTACAGCTTCCGGATTCCCAGCAGATCCCAAAGCCCCTCCCCCGAGCCCCCCTCATGACGAGCCCAAGAAGCAGCCGAAGGAATCCATGTTCGGCGTCTCCGGCGTCGACTACAATCTCAGCAAGGACTCCAGCCTCATCCCGATCCCTTCCTTCCTCAATATCAACGCAAATTACGACAATGGAGCCGGTGCCGCAGGGAGTCTCATCGTGCCCCTGACCTTCCCCCTCGCTCTAATGTTCCCGGGATATCCACCTCTGAACCTCACCTTCGGAGTGAATGCTAATAAGAACGTCTCTGTCGGACTCAACGCACTTTCGACGACAAACGTTGAAGTGGTCGAGGAGAACAGCGGCTGGGGCAATAATAATGGGTGGTCGACGACCCCTGCGCCATCTGGCTGGGGCTGGGCACCCGAGGGCTGGACCAGCTCGACTCCTGGGTGGACGACGACAACGCCTGGCTGGACGACGCCTGGCTGGACCTCCTCAACGGAGGGCTGGACCCCCGAACCCTCCCCAACCCCGGGGTGGGTAGCAGCGCCCCCTCCACCTCCATCCGGCTGGGCACCACCTCCACCTCCACCGGGCTGGAAGAGTCCGGAAGTTGAGCGAAAGGCGCCTGCAAACGTAGGACCTGCGAAGCCATTCCAATCCGCGTCTGCGGCTTCAGATAAAGACAAGCCGAAACCCCAGAATATGGCGAAACCTATTCCTCAAATCTCGGAGAACCTTCAGTCAGCACCTGATAAGGGAAATGAGGCGCCAAGCAGTTACATTGTAGACGTTGCGCAGTCTTCCATTTCTTCGGAGCTGCCTTCGATTGCAGAAGGCGCTGCAGTTCCCCAGTCAGATCAGACTTTGGCTGCCGCCGCCGCGGCGCAAGCGAATACCCATTATGCGAACGAAGTGAACGCTGACA
>JAHZMY010000059.1:0-10944 GCA_027743915.1 Seira sanloemensis
AATCTAATTTCAAGCTTGACAATAATTATCGCCAAATGTCGACATTTTTATGCTCCACTTGCGAACTTGCTTGTTATAGTGGCACATTTTATAATACACTGGACACTGACCCTTACACGACCTTATCTAGAAGGCTCCAGTAGATAAGCACAAAACCGTTTTGCCAAAACTCTTTAACGCTGGCGGACGGACGGAAAAATCTCGGCAAATCAATATGTTACATACTGCTTTTGATGTTTGAGCCGCGAAATAAAATGGTACTATAATAGCCATTTAAACTGCATGGACAACCTCACTTATTTGAATTTCCCGCTTGCGCTTGTCCTCTGGTTGACCACCCACAGGGGTATTATCATGACATGCAATATATTACTCCTGTCTTCAAATAAACGGCCATGTAATGTGATTACGCTTTAGACTGGCTTCACTTCACTTGAATGTGTTTCCCGCCACAACTTTTTTCCTCCCGGGAAAAAATCGCTTTCCCTTCAACATTCAACATTCAACTCCCATCAGAATATTTTAAATTAAAATATTTCATTCCACCCGAGATCATTTTGATACAACCAAAAGTTATGAACTCTTTTTTTTTTGTTTCTTTTCCTTTCCTACTACTTCCCATTTACTTATATTTTTTCCCATTGTTTTCTCATTTCGCATTTCGTCTCTCTGTGAAATTCGAAGAATATTATTTTAGGATTGGGAATGGGAATCGGATAAAATACATATTTTTTCCCTTCTGGAAGACAAGGCGGGTCCTTTCATATTACTTTTTGAAGAGTTTTTCCCATAAGCCGATTCCAATGTAATAAAGTAGGTTATATATACTTCTACTGTATTTTACTTAAAACACGCACCGAACTGGAATGAGGTTCTCGTGAAATGTGTCATTTGATGTGAACATCTTCAACGTCTGTTTGTCCATAGTCACAGGCACACAAGTCAAGTCATTTCTCAGTCTTTGAATTTGGGATGACTTTTTTTTATTCAACCTTAGGATTGCCCTAAATTCATGTATCTGTGCTCCGAGTGAAATTAATCCAGATTCACTGATGCTGGGGACGTCGTGTAGAGACTTTGTCTTCACAAGGAAATATAATATCTACTGTGACTCAATCAAACAATAAAACTGCGATTTGTGATTATTAAAGAAATGTTCTGGGAAAAATTTCTTTATTTAATTTGGATTTTGGATGGATGGATACCGTTTAAGGCTCCATGTTTCCACTTCCACCTCTGGCGGAATACAAATAAGAGGGAAATTTGAATCTGAAACTTCTTCTTTTTTTGGAAAAAGCCGCCAGGTCTAATCTTTCTCTTCCAGAAAGAGAAGTTTCTCATCATAATAACTTCTCTGTAGTCTCTCTCTAATATGTTTATAAAGGAGTCGCTGGAGCACAAAAGGTGGAGAGGGGAAGACAATCAAGGAAAACAAATAGTGTGAATGTAATTCTATTTCCAGCATCATTCAATTGGACCTGCTCCACTTTTCCCTTCTTTGTTTTCCTTACCCATTTTCTTCTTATATTCTTCCTTAAAAGAAAAAAAACTTGAAGCTTGAAACTCGTCTCAGTCTCGCTTCAGGTTACTTTTCCTTTTTTTTCCCAAAGTTTGTCATCAACATCATCATTATCGGATCTATTTGAAGGGAAGGCTCAAAGTTCAGTTGAGAACGGTGAAAAAAGTTTTTTTTTAGAAAATAAGCTGGCCACAAAATGGAGTCGTCAGGTTTGCCGGTGGAACTAAACCGTATTATTCTATTTGCTCTCTCCTTCCGATGATTTTTTTCCTGATCTTGCAAACCCCCAGAAAAAAAGTTTTTTTCTTTTTTATATCTTGTAATACTTTCACCGAAAGTGAAAGCAGGAGAAAGTGATCCGTGAGTCGTGAGAGTATATAACTCAGTCTAATCCAGCCAATCAGTGGCGAAATCAAATGTGGGCAAACTGGTGTTACTTTCTGGCCACGGAGCACAAAATCCCACAAAAGAGAAAGTAAAATGGGGAGAAAGTCCGGAACTTTCCAGCTCTACCTCTGAGCTTTTGGGAGAGGAAGGAAATGTTCACAACCTATTTTGTTCCAACTCAAGTGCTTCTTATGTAATGTCTTGAGGGCATGAAAGAGAAAGATGAAGAAATATATACTGTTTCGTTCAGCCCATTTTTATGCTATCGTCAAGAGTTTTTTTTTGGTCCACTCGATGAAGGGAAAGTTGAATCGACATAAACATCATGCTTCCATGCTCCTTATCTATAAGGGATAAGTGAAAGTGAGAGGTGGCAGACACCTCGCATCATCGCCGTAATAACAAAGTAACCCTATCGTGCTCCTGGAAGAAGGGCCCGCTCGTTCATACTGGCACCCGGAGAAAGGTCAAGAGCTTTTTTGCATGTCTTGAAATGTCAAAGGCGTTTGACACCATAAACTGTAAAATTACTAATTTGAAATTAAGAGACTGCCTCATTTTTCCCTTTTCCAGTAGAGTTGCATCACGTGATTTTCAAATGGCCCCGGTTCTTCCCACGTCTCGAAATCACAAAGGCATTTGACACCGTAAAGCACGCAAATTAGAAATTAGATGACTTTCTCTTTTACCTTTTTCCAGCAGTCATGTATTACGTCACGTGATTTACAAATGACCCCAAATTTTTCCATTTCGCCTGCCAAATCGTGATACGTTCCGAGAGCCCTTCTCTTTCACAATTACTCGATCCTTTTTCTACATAATAATAGTACACAACATACACAAGGCTTCAGGTCTTCCAGCAAAACTAGTTCATCATTTCATTCCTTCCATCCACTCATTTTGAAACAAACTTTTTTTGTTTTGTTTTTCCTCTTTTCCTCCTCTTCAAAAAACAACTGAACGACTCTCTTCTTCTCCTCCTCCTCCTTTATTACAACTAAACTATACATATATACATTTACCATTCTCATCGTCGTCATTTCTATAATCTCCCAGAAAACAAAAAAAAAGTCGAAAGACTGAAAGAGAAGAGAAAGCATATTGTTGAAGAGTGACAGAGGGAAGCAAAGAGAAAGTCCATCATATATAATTTCTTCTTTCCCTCTCCGGCAAAATTTTGCTCTTGCTCCATCCTCCCGAAAAAAAAATTTCCCCACACACATACACACGGGGACACACAGGAAGAAAAAAAGGCTTTTCCTCTTTGTCCCCTTTCCAATCTTCGTTTTCTTCTCTGATTGTGACAGAGCGAGTTTCTGAAACAAGAGGAATTTTTTCCTGTGCCTATGCTTTCTCCTGAGAGAAAGTATATTTGTACATATAAGGCTTTTACAACTTTATTGTCAAAACTTTATTGTCATTCTTCTTGTGTGTGCACCTTTGGATGAGGAAGGTGTGTGAGTATGTGTAGGAGGATGAAGTGTGTAGTTCGAGAAAAATCTCAGGAAAACACTGGCAATTTTTTCCTACTTTCTCTTGTCTTTTTTTTGGGGAAGACGAGTTCATTCAAAAACCTTATTTCCCTCCTCTTTCCCCCAATTTCTGGAGACAATGGAAATAGCTGTTTTTTTCCTTTTCTTTCTCCTTCTGTGTTTTAGAAGACCACACAAGACGTTCAGACGTTATTTCATTTTTTCTTGCTTTCTCTCTCTCTTGAGCCTATTACAACATTTATGGTAGTTCTTTTTCCCTTCCTAGAGTTGAATGAAAAGGGGAAAGGAGGAGGAAGTTTTTCATCTTGTTACGTTATATTAGATTCATGATGTTTTCCCCCGCTTCCATACATATTGCAGGAGATACGTGTCAAACTGAGAGAGAAAGAATGGAAGAAGAGAAAAGAAAGAAGGAGGGAATTTTTTTTCCAGAGACCTTTCATTTCCAAGAATTCCCTTCGAAAAAGCAGTTAGTATTTTTTGGCTGTGTCACACGGCGACACAGTTTGCTTGTATGTATGTAATGAAACACGGGGAAATTAGAAACTTTCTCTCTTTTTTTATCTCGTTTGCACTTCTTTTTTTCTCTCCTGTTCTCTTCCTTCCGACGGGGAAAAAATGGAGGAGTTGATGAGGATAATAATGGAGGAGATAATGATGTACTAATAGAAAAAATGGGGACGATGAGAGAGAAAATGAAATTTGGTCTGACAGAAGGCGACAATCAAGTGGCATCTATAGCTCATCATTATATCTGATGTTCTGATGTGATATGAGATGTGATGGTTATATATAATATCTCATATCTGTCACGGGGAGTCCGCTGAGGGGAAAAAATGTAATAACAAAGGTGATGCAATGACACACCGTTGTCAATTGAGTGATAATAAAAGGACTAACTGTCATATTTGCAGTTTTTATTATTATATGGGTATATGTAGGCAGTTGGCTTCCGTGTAGAAATGTCATCATCGTGTCATAAGAAAGGTTCATATAAGTACGTAGCTGAGTAGAGAGCATAGAGACAGGCTTTTAAATAATTTAGGGCGAGCCACTTTATGCTCTAAAATGTAAAATATATATTATGCTTATGAAAATTATAGTTTCGAAAATTATGCTTAAAATAGGGTTTAATATATATTTTGGTCCAATCAAATCAGCGCTAATTTAATTTCGTAAATCGTTAAAAAAATTCAGTCACCAAACATAATTTATTTCATTGCTTAGCTAATTCAGGGATTTTTCATAATGAAAGATTTAGGTTCGGATTATGATTTACAAATATTTGTCGAATTAAAAGCAAAAATTAGAGCAGCTATAATTTTTCAAAAAAATGCAAACGTTAAATATTTTTTGTTTAAATTGTTTCAGTTTTTCCTGATTATGCTCCAATTTTGCTTTGTAATGCTTTTCCGCCCGACGTAACAAATTATACTTCGAATTAGAATACTTTCATGTTTGATTTTGAAATATTCCCGAATTTTTCAAATTTTATTCTCACTTCGGTCTACTTTGATACTAGACGGCAACCCACACCTAAATTTACTATTATGCTTAAATTGATTTTTATTAATGCTCCATGCTTTGCTCAAATGCCAAATTTAAAACAATTTCATCCAGCTACGTACTTAATATTGCCTTACACCATGATTTTTACATCATCAAACCGGAGATACGAAGAATATGAGATGATGATTGCAGACGTGTGTGTGTGTGCGTCATTAGCAACCGGCAGTTTATAAACATTGACTGATTTTTTTTCACCGAATCATTGTTAGCAGGCACTATGTGAGAAACCGTGTGTGCTTCGAGAAATGTCTGAAAGACAATGCCTCTTCCCATGCCATTTCCCATGACACTTTTTCCGGTGTAGGTATGAAGGTATGTAGGTATGTGCGGCCATGTCACCCAAAATGGGGAAAATTGTTTTCCCACCCGATATATTCTGCTGCTTCCTCTGCTTCAGGCTCCTCCAGAGCTAAAGTGCAGTTCTTGAGCTCATCTCACTTTCCCTCTCTCACACTTTGACGGAGCACTTGAGAAATTCCATTGCATATCCATGGGTACATATTTACATGTAAATTTGGAGAGCTTGGAGCGAGATGTAGTCTCGTCTTGTATGGGATGTAATCTGCGAGAGCCCTTTTTGCTCTTGTGAGCCGGTGCCGTGTTAATCCCGGTTAGATGTCTTCCGAAGCCCTTTCATCCTTTTTTTTTAATCCGGAGTGACTCACTGAAAGGAATTGTGAACACGAGATGACTTCATTGTTTTCCCGTGTCAGACTGGAATGGAAAATGTGTGGCAGTGGCATGGCAGTGGGGACGGAGAACATTAATCGATTTTAAGAGGGAGAAAATGTAGGGTTATTAGGAAGGACGGTGGTGTGAGGAAATAGTGGGGCTCTTTAGGGTTTAGGTTTGTGTGTGGGTCTGCTATGCGAAATGGTCTGAAAGTATTTCTATGATTTTTTGAATCGTGATTTTCTCATTGTTGTAATTTGTTAGGATGTGCGAAAGAATTAAATTTTGAAATTTGTTAGGTATCATGGGATATAGGGGAGACCACCAAAACTCCCGGTACGAAAACTCCTAACACGAAAACTCCCATGCGAAAACTCCCAACTGGAAAACTCCCAACCCGAAAACTCCCAGTACGAAAACTCCCAACTACGAAAACTTCCATGCGAAAACTCCCAACTGGAAAACTCCCAGTACGAAATCTCCCAACTACGAATACTCCCGGAACGAATACATGGTATGTAACCTTTTAACAAATAATACAATTTCCCAAAATTCGCTTCAACATGTTTTGGTTGGTAGAATTCGTACCGGGAGTATTCGCAGTTGGGAGTTTTCGTACTGGGAGTTTTCGGGTTGAGAGTTTTCGCATGGGAGTTTTCGTAGTTGGGAGTTTTCGCATGGGAGTGTTCGGGTTGGGAGTTTTCGTACCGGGAGTTATCCTGATACCGATATAGGGACATGCAGGATTGGTAAAAAAAAATTAGAGACGTTAAGTTGAATTATCAAGAACTAAAATATAACACTGACTTCATTCAACAAAAAAGGTAGTTCAAGCTCATACTGTCAGATTTGAAGCCTCAACATTATTCAGTTTAACGAGATTATGAAGATACTGCGATCTGTAGATTTTCTTCTTTTACTGTCACCGGAAACAAGAGGTTGTTTTTTCGGCCACTCTTAAGGGCTTTTCTTTAATTATAAGCATGGGACTTTGTACTTACGTGGAATTTTTTGTCTCAGTTGAATCTCTACATACAAAATCCCGTGCTTAAAGTTAAGAAAAACCCTCACAAAGTGGCCGAAAAAATCAAGCCCTTGTTTCCAGCAACAGTAAATGCACATGACTTCGATATTTGTCGATTTAGAATATGCAAAACCCATTATGCAAAAAACCCATTTATGCAATAGTTTTTACGCAATAGATCCGTTGTACAAAGAGGACTTTTCCGGCGATCCTTTGTTTGACTTTCATTATTTCGCATTTTAATTCCCTTCGGCATGCATTCATTTAAGGTAAATTGACAGTGAAAGATTTTCGTCTCAATCAAAAAATATGCTAAATTCTCCGTCCACACAATAAAGCCAGCCAAAAATCCTCTGTTTCTTCAGCAGCTGTCTCTTTCTCTGTCTTAACTCTCAACCTGGCTGAGAGCGCCAGTCCCTAATGTACNCTTAACTCTCAACCTGGCTGAGAGCGCCAGTCTCTAATGTACCTATGTACATCTTACTAATTAGGGCACGTTCCATACGGCCCGCTCCAACAAATCAGATCATTCCGTGTTTGCTCAACATTTGCCCTCAAAAACTCTTGCTCATCAACGGAAGGTGAGTGTCTGATTACCCCGGCACTATCTTGTCTCATTGATTACTATAGAAGAATATATTTTTTTTCTGTATGCTCTTCTTCTTTTTTTTTGACTTCACTCCAGGGCTCAATTTTCATTTTCTTGGCACAAGAAAGTTTTGTGCTCAACAGCCGGAAATATACCTATAAATGGGTTTTGAAGACCTCCTTCGTCCTCAAGATAACGGATGGAAAAGTTTTTTTGGTTGTTTATGAATTTTACTTGTATGTTCCAGCTTAAGCCCCACTGCTTATTTTCCTGTCCTCGAGAAAGTGTTGCTGGGTTCTCAGTTTTGAACTTTAATCTTACCACTTTGTTATCTTGCGAATGGAACTTTTTTCCTCAATCCTCACGCCATTATAAATATATTTTGTACGTAGGTAAACTATTTTTGCTGCTGCTTTTTGACTTAACGTATTATTACTACATGGTCTTTCTTCATATATAGTTCCTGGAAGATGGACGGGAAAGTCTTCCCGGTTAGGAAATTCTTGCGGTACGAAGTTTCCCTCTATAGAGTTTCCCCAGGTATAAACTTATCCCTGCTCTGGTTGCAAGTTCCTATTTTCCTTATGTACAAAATTTTTCTTTTACAACAATTAAAATGTTTTAGAAAACAAGAAAGAAAAATAACTTTCCAAAAATTCATAAAGGGAAGTCATGTCATGTTTTCGTGGCGGGAAAGGTTAAATTCATGAAAAATTCTGTAAAAATCTTTTCAGAAGATTTGTTTGTCTAAAAAGTATTCTCTGGAAATTATCTTTTAGGGAAATTTGCGCATTGGAAATTTTTTCTATAAATCGTGTCAGAAAATTTGTGCACCTAAAACTTTCCCTGGAAGTGTTCTTGTTAAAAAATGTCTTCAATGAATTTTTTCTGGGAATCGTGCCAGAAAATTTGTGCGCCTGGAAATCGTATCAGAAACTTTTTCCACTCGAGAAAAAAAGTCCTCGGAAATCTTCCTCTTAAGAAACGTGTGTGGAAATCTTCATCCCGAGAGCCCTCGTGCTACCGCCATTCTTATTCAACCTCTTTCTTTGTACATAAAAGTAATACTTTTCGAAGAAGAAAAAACTTTCCCTCTCACTCTTTCTCAAAATATATACAAAGTTTACAACTCTTGTTTCAGAGTGGAATTAGATGTATTATGCAAAAGCTCCCAAGCTTGAAATATGAACAACAAAGTTTACTTTATTAAAGTAAAGTGAAAAATAAGCATATAGCGCTCTGTCTTTGTTATTCTCGAGCTTTTTTTTTGAATGACGTGACAATACGCTGATTGTAAAAAGGATGGTCTCAGTGCTGCTGAGTTCTGCTATTTTTTTCATCCAAAAAAAAATTTTTTCTTGAGTTTGAGGAGAAGCTTTGGCTCTGCTCTGGCGGGATGAAAAAGAAGAGAAAAAAGTTGGAGGAAAAAAATACGTTTTGTGTGAGACGAGTAGACTTGTGACAACTTTACGATTTTCCATGTTGCCGCCCATTCAGAAAAAGGAAGAGAGGGAAAATAATCTCACGAAAAACAAATTGGAAAGATGCTGGCCCATCATTTTCGTAGGATTTTGGAACACTACAATCAATTGATTGATTGCATCCTAGTGAAATACGATTTGGAATTCCAATGATCGGCTGTAACAGCGATGTTCAAGCTCATGGATTATACCATTGCAAGGTGAACAATCCAAAATATATATATTTTAGTGATGGGTGATATTTTCCCAGCCACCGGTTTTTTCCCGGGAAAATGTCCAAATTGTTATAAAAATTGCCCAAACCATCGGCTAAATGCATTAGGTACATTATTAGTCTCACAATGCCCCAGCAATTGAGTTTTCCCCTTTTTGACATTGTGTGCATACATTTATGACATTGGAGTTTTGGACAGTCCAAATTGGCATTTATCCAATATTTTACTGATATCTGCCAATTTCTAATTTTCCCCCGATTCCAACACTTTAATATGTACAGTTACACTTTGGTTTCACTTTGGGGTAATCCGAACACGAAAGGATCACATATATCTTTTTCCCGATTCTCGTTGCAAATTTGCAATCCATTTGTTCCAGCTGTGGCTGTGTGGCAGCACCGAAGGTCACCAATAAAGTACACCTGTGGACAGTCTCCCCATTTCCCGGGGAAAGTTTTATCTTTGTCTACATCTGTCCCAGGGAAATGGTTAATCTGCACGTTGTGTAACACTGAAAAACGTGTGCTACCTGCGGGAAGAATAAAAATGTATTCGGCTTTTCCAACTTATTTTTCCAAGGCAGGGATTCAAGGAATTTGATTCGGCGAGAGAAAATGTAATATGTACGTAGTTAGTATCTTCATGGTATCGTTTTATGTACTCACGGCTTCATGTCTCATCGCATCGTGTGTATATATCGGGATATTTTTTTTACCCAAAAAATAACTTTCGAATGTAAACAGATGATGGTAACTGGTGCGGCTGAATGGTCCAGGTTTGGGAGAGAAAAAAATTCATCCTTATTTGAAAATCCTAGAACTGGATTGTTCCGGTGGAGGAAGAGGCAGGAGTCAGAGAGCTGAAATCATTACTAGGGTAACCCAAGTTCTCTTTTCTCTTTCTGCTATATAGTTCCAGAAAATCAAGGTTTTTGGGGCACTAATGAAATGGTCACAAAACATCAGCAACTACACTGAGCTATAGCGTCAGAACACAGGATTGCCGGCCCGGTATAAAGGGTCGGGATTCAAGAATTTTTTTAAAAAAAACTTAAATAATACAAAGCAACGTTTTGATACTTGTTCGAGTTGATGTTTTGCTGTGAACGCTTAAAACTTAAGCGTTCTAACTACTAAAAAGCGTACTTAAGCGTACTACTAAAAAAAGCAAGCTCTCAAGGGCCAGGTTTTCCTGACAACAGCGGGGGTCGGGATAGTGAAAGTTTAGTCACTGCAAAATCTCCTCTTTGGTTAATATTGTCTTTAAATAGGAAATGCTTCAAGGTCACATGTTTCCTTCTATATGCATTTATAAGTCGTCAAATAGCGTATTTTGGCAACAATGCTTATAAAATATTCGCAAAATTTCATTTTGATTATTGATAAATAGATTTTAGTGTAAATTCAGTGTTTGGGTTCCCCCAATTATAAAAATATACCTGGCGGTGGGTGTCTTCAAGTCTTCCCATCATCTTTGCTCTTCAGAACACCATCTCCTCTCTCCGCCTATTTGATTTCCTCTTCTGGGAACAAAATAAATTGTACATCCTTTTTTGCCCCCATTTAATTTAGATATTACCCTCAACCCACACGTTCCTCATCTGAAGTTTGTAATGAAAAGAAAATCGCATGTTCCAAGAAAAACGACATGTTTCGTACACATCTTCGATTAACTCAGAGCCGACTTTATATCTGTACACCGTACCTGGAAATGAAAGTGTACACAGTTCGGTCACTTTTTGAGACGTTTTCTTCACTTTAGTTTTGCATTTACAATTATCAATTGTACGTTCAATCGAGGCCATAGATTACACGTACTGTACCTGGAAATGAAAGCTTTAAATTTTCAGCCTCCCGCAACTGTATTTATACTCATTTATTTTTACTCTGTAGTTCGAGAAAATTGAATATAGGTACCTATGTGTAAATGTAGTAGCGGGCCGAAAATATCAACCTTTCATTTCCAGGGACAGTAAATACAAAATCCTCAAATCAA
>JAHZMY010000060.1:0-18498 GCA_027743915.1 Seira sanloemensis
CTCGAAAACTGCGAAGAATTAGGAAAAAATTTATTCATTATTTTTTGCTTAAAATTCTTCAAATTATCCGTGTATGAAATCCTGAAACATCCTCGTGAAACACCCTGTATATATTCGAATAAAAAATTGTGGAAAGAAAAACAAATCATGATTTAACTAACGATTAGAAACCAAAGCGCAACATTAATGCCTATAAATTTTGATTACTCACACATTTAATTAGTACAGCTAATATTGTGCGGCTACCTTCATTGTTAAAATTTAAGTAGAGAAATGGAGCACACAGAGAGTCCAGCCCTTGCCAGTAAACGTACTCTTTGTTGCTGACTACCCATGCTTTGAGAACCCGTTTGAACTTTTGATGCCCGGTTGGACTGGAAAGTAGCTCATCGTATTGGTGACAACGAGGAATATCTACCTCAATCTAACCCAACAGACAAATTTATTGTGGTCACTTTAATTCTTTTTGTTAACATTGATACACTTTGCTGTAGTACAAATACTAAAAGTAGCAAACCTGTCTGTCAGTGGATGTTGGAGTCTCCTTGTCAATGGAGTAATAAATTTGCTCAACATCACCTTCAATGCCTAAAAGGCTCGACCAAATTTGCGCTCGGAAAAATGGAGGGATGTCTAGCATAGCCTCCTTGTATATAGCACGCTTTGTGAATGGATAGCTCTAAAGTTAATTCATATATTCATTATTAAATCCTACTTTAGACAATGTTTTAAAATCATGGCACTGCGAAACTTACATTCAGAAGTCTATCGAAGAGAACAATACGATGAAATTGGTATTCAATATCCCGCTCTCGAATAATCAACGGTAATGTCGACGACTCCTCCAGCAGTATTCCGTTTTCAGACCTCGGATGATATCTAAACCATAAATGTGAAAATCAGTATCCGCTATCACACAATCTGCGGGTGTTTTTCCACTGTTCTAATAAATGAAAAATGGCAAATATATACTTACTGAGGAAATTCAATCAATGGATAGTAGTCTTCTGCAGGTACATCATTCAGTCGTTTTCGGAGCTCATTCAGAGGCAAAATTATTACAGTTGGGTCAAGAAGCAAGCCTCTTTCTTTGCATTTTCCCGTTGATTCTCCTTCTAGGGTCATTGAACTGTAAATGTACGAATTATAGTACACAATTATTTTTACAAGAAAATCCAGAAGCTTTGCTGAATTTTCAAATTATGTCGTACTTGGGCAGGGATAAGACAGCAGGCTTTTTTCTACTCAGTCCTTGTCTCTCGAGTTCCGCAATCACGTCTCCACCCGCCAGCTGCCAGAAATAGTATACTTCTTTCAATGAGCGAAATTTCAAAAGATCCGAGCTATCCATGGACGATGGTAATGACGAGAGGAGGAAAAGTGACTTGTTGCTGTTCCCAACGCTGACACTGCTACTACTACCAATACTGCTGTTGTCCTTCGTTAGCGAGGAGGAGTCCACAGAAAGCTGTTTGCAGTTTTGAAGTGATACACTCCCATTGACCTGTACGGCCGGTTCATGATTGTCATCGCTGTTCTCGTCAAGAGAACACGATTTGGTAAAGTTAATCGTAAGGGGTAAAGACAAGGAGCGGCAAAACTTGGCATAACTCTCACTAGCCGTCTTCGTGGTGAACTGTGTGGAACTATCTAAGTTAATCTCAAATTCAGTTGCGTTCATGGGCGTCAGCCTAGACGAATTATTATCGACAGGGTAGCCATCAAGGACGTCTTGACGAGTCTGAGAGAATATTCTCATGTCTTTCAGTAACTGTTTAGGCCAAGGTCTCTTTGATGAACTGACGGTAAGGCATTCCTCAACGAGGGTTTTCACAGCAGGCGACAACTTGTCCAAAACTTCTGGGTTTTTTTCGTCCTCCAATATTGTTTTGAGAACATTGCTACAAGTTCTGAAGCTGAGGATCTTCTGGATGAGTTCTGGAAGTTTGAAACCAGTCCAAAGTTCTTTTCCGAGGATTAACTCTATTAAGATAAGCCCTAATGACCAGGTGTCACAGTAGTGCGCCAGCTCTCCCTTCCTCGCGCTGTGAAGAAGTATTTCGGGTGCAAAATATTTCGGTGATCCGACGGGAAACGTAACGTATTTTCCTCCGTTGGTCATGTGGTACAGTCCGTAATTAAAAAGCTTCACATTGTCATCCTCGTCGATCATTACGTTTTCTAGTGATAAGTTTCTGTTTGTTATCCCATGCGAGTTGAGATACTCCAACCCAGAGAGTATTTGCTGAGCGATTTTCAGAATGTATGCCGAACCATTAATTGTTCCCAAATCAATTGGCGATGGCGTGGACTTTATTAGCCTTTTCAGGTTATTTAAATAAAATTCTGACACAATTACGATCCTCTCTGGAAAAAAGATTTAACCATAAAATTATTTAAATACAGTAAATCTCACCGATCTCATAAAGAAATGTGTGTAAATCTTTTTCAAAAGCCAGCACTTCTTACCATGCCTGCCCCTAATTATATCAATGTACTGCACTATGTTGGGATGGTTTAGTGATTTTAAATACTGAGCTTTGCCCAAAATTCGTATGCTGTTCGGGGTTAAAGGCAGTCCATTTGTCCCGCACGTGTCTTGCCGTTGGCTGGATGTGAAGAAAACGACGCCAAAATGGGAGCAACCAAGTCGCCGATCCTCCCAAGACAAAGCCATGGCTAACTAGGTTCGCTGTCACAAAGGAAACAAAGCTTATGTTAACCCAAAAGTCATTTCACTACAACTCATCCACATTCGCGACAAATCTCACTGATTTCTGATGAGTTAAGCGTGAGTATTTACGTACATAAGATTCGAAATAAAGCTGAGCTGACTAAGGACACAGAGGCATTGTTTACGATTACTCAAGAGGCACGAAAAGGTGGAACACCTTCATTACAAGAGCGTTTAAAGCTAATCGTAAGTCAGTGCTGTACATGATGGATTGCGCGTGATATGAAGAATTGAGAAAAGGACCTGACGAGCACCACCTCGGATGGGTTCGAGCGATGGACCCTAGCCGATAGTTTTCCCTGAAATTATAGCAACAACGATCAAATGGTTTTAGTTTCTTTACGACGACACTTGAGAAAAAATGTACGCCCCCTTCATAGATTTGTGTAATAAGTGTATTATGTTTTCCTAAACAATATTTACCTTTTCTTGTAATATTGCTCGAAATTTTGCATAGATCGGCGAGGCACAAGACGGTAGCACTCTTTACTCCAATCTCAACACCAGCAATTAGCTACAGTTAGTTATTGTCGTCGTTTCCCTTAAAAAATGTTCCAAGACGAGTAAAGTAAAAATCATATGAATAACTTTGAAGATTGAAGAGGCACATATAGGCTACATTTTTTATGAAACCGCTGTCCATTGAAAGACTACATCTCGTAAACCATTATATTATGTAACTTCTTCAAACTAGATCGTTGTAGGAGCACATTGAAGGAAACGCAAGCGAAATCCATCAACCCCAATCATATAAAACTTATACTGATCGGTTTTTATCAATCATAGTTCAACTGTTTTTTCTTTGACCATTCAGTGCACAAACATTAATGGTATAGTTAGCAAAACAAACTATTGGAAAGGAACTGATATTTTCAGACGACATTTATCATTACATAAGACTAGTAACACTCAAAGCAGTAAAAAATTATCACATTTTGCATCAATTTTTTCGTGTGTCTAGATGACAACTGGGATGTCAGTCGTCGTCAAGTCACGTCAGGTGTAAGGAATCAGTGCTAGTAAAGCAGCTAAAGAGTTGCAGAGGGAAGATCACGAGACGAACCCAAAAAGTACAGAAAAGCTTCGTACAAAAATCATCATGGTTTTTGGTTTCTCATTTCTTTTACACACAGGATTTACTATCTAGATGAATACAATGAATGAGCAGTGCACTCTTTTCTGCTGAGAGATGAAAGGCCATCCTCAAATGTTGATTCTGTAATTGAGAATATTGAGAGGTGTTGCCATACACTTGTAGTGTGTCCACAACTGAAACATTGAGTGCTGAAATGAGTTGAGCGAAAGCGGGAGCCGTCCTCGTTAAATGCTTTACTGAGCCATAATATAAACATTTTCTCTTTTTTCCTTTTATATTATTTGTTTATCATCATGATTCAGACGAGAGAGATTTTCGGGGGTTCGTGATACACACAGATCAAATTAAGTAGTGCTACACATCACGCAACAAAACCACTGCACTAGCCATTATTACTGTACCATATAAGTTTATTTATTCTCTCCCCTAATATTTTATTTATCACAGGTTTTTTTTAAACTAAGGCAAATTATTAAAGTTTGTTAGTAGGTCAGCAATATTTGCCTTTGTCAAATAGTTCGTGTTTAAAATCACCATGTTCTGAAGTCACAGCCACATGTCTAGAATTTAATGTAGCTCGGCTCCGATGTGTGAAGGACGCGAGCCCAAGTATTACGTAATAGTATCGCATGAACTGATCATGGTGACACAGTGTTCAATATCGTACCTATCGGACTAGAATGTTGCCATTGATCACGTTACCGTCGCCCTTTATCGACTTCAAAAATAACCATGAATTGAATCCCGGAAATCAGTAATTGGATGTTGTAGAAGCCTTACCCTCGTCATAGTTGTCATAAATGTGTCAGAGTAGTAAATACCATTTTGTTTGTATGGATCGAAAACGCTGGCTGGCTGGGAAATATCACTGCTGAGAAGTAAACTGTGATTGAAATCTGTATGTTGTTGATTAGTAAAAAAGCGTATCCTCCTTCGTGTATCAGTGTGTGCTTCCACTTCCGATTTGGTTACCCTCGACAGGTTAATTTTTATTTTATTTTTTTGATTTATTCATTTTTTCTTTAGTTTAGAGGAGTAATAATTTAAAAATATTATATTAGTTTTTTCGGCATATACGAGTTATGATTTGATCGTTGATTTCGCTAAAGTTCGTATTTCATTTTGCTGAGAATATTTATCTTCTTTTCTACAATCATTTAGTTTGACGTGTTGTCTGAAACGTTGTCAAGGCTTTATTAAATTCTGCTGTCATTGCTTTTGTTGGTCTGCTGTTGTTTGTATGTAAATATGGGTATTTGTGTTGTGATAAGGGCTAATTGCTCATGACCCATCCGCGTTCGCCATGTGGTACTGTGTGGGCAATTATTTAGACATGTTCAAAGGCCTGACCGTGCTAAAGTCTTCCCTTTTTGCCTACAGTGTTTCTCACGTCGGGCCCGTTGGAAGTTGCGCGTAGGAAAAATATCCAAATGCAAAATAATGTATGTAAAATTGAAAAATGTTATGTGCGTGCTAATTCAGAAATCGGGAAAATGTCGAAGCTGGACAATATATTATTATACGTTCGATTCTCGATTTATTGTATATATTTTTGTATAGTCATTGCACGCAAATCAAGCATTTCCCGTCGTCGATAGAATCGGACTTGACATGGCAATGCCCAATCTGGGCTAATAAATATTTTTTCGTAAGTAATGAAGAGAGTCGGCTCGTGGAAAGATTATGTTCCATGTTCAAATGAAACTCCATTTTAAAAGATACATATTTACATACACACTTTTTTCCCAAGTTCCAATGTAAATGGGGAAAACTGACAATTTTTGTCTCTTATCAAATAAAATTGCAGATTTTCCCTCTTCAATGTCTACGACGATACGCTTCTTCTAATTACCTCTCTTCTTAAGATTTAGGAATTAGCCGGATTGTAAAATTTTAATGTTGCAAATATATATTTGTACATGTCTATAGGTAGTAACAGCCACACAGCAAGCCAAATATTGTCCTTGGGCCAAATCTCTTGTCTAATTGTTCTTGCTACATGTTTTTCCTACACTGCTGTTTCCTACTGTAAACTAAGTGTGCGTAATATGTGTTCATAAACATGTCTCAAGTTTGCGCTATCCACGTCGTCGTATTTGTGTGTGTTTCCAGTATTTAAAAATAAGATGCATGATTTGTTCAAAAATGGCACAGTCTTCTGGATTCCGACAGGTATGAACATAGCAATATCATCCTTTAACCTAACCATTATTCAGTTCCCTTTAAAGGTAAATGTGTATAGGTAATTAACATTTTGTGTAGGTAAACTCAAATTATACTTGCTGCATAAGTGCTTTGTGTATGTATTTATTTAAATAGTATATATTTGTACGGTGTGTACCGCACGACACGCTTTTTTCGTTGGATTGCGTAATTACGTCTCACATTTTCCTTGCATGATAATGATGGATGACGAAGCGTTATTTGTCTCTCTCCCAGTAGAATTTGTTGCATGAAGAAAGAAATCTTATTATAAAACATTCAATGTGTGCGAGTTTATAATGAAGCCGAGAATTGATTATGTACTACGTATGTGCGTTATGAATCGGACAAGTCTAATTGTAAAACTATGTTTCCTTACTACTCACTTCTGCTGCACAAGGTTTATTGGATCGATGAAAATTATAGCGTCGTAAATATCAAAGCTACAGAGCTATCAAGGTTTGGAAAAATGTATGTGTTTAAAGATTGGAGTCCTAAAAAGTATCGCGATACCCCGAAACTTTTGCTAATATGACATGAAAATATTACGCTTAAACTATTTTTTGAAAAGTACGTAATGTTTTTAATGAAATTTGGTGTTATAAGTATTTTTCAAGAAACTAATTCCATGATTCCGGTTAGAAAAGACTATATTTTAATACTTTTGGGTCTTTTATGAAATGATGTTTGAATGCCCGTTTTAACCTAGGTAATATGAAAAGCAGAAGCATGTGGACGGTGACATTGAAATTTGATTAATTAGAAATAATTAGTCCCATAACATAGTCAAATCCCCACTAACAAAAATCGCTGTGACTTAGCTACAATGAATATCTTGACAAATTTAGATAGTATGTTTTTTTATTTCACATGTAAAAGGTAATGAAAATTGTCTGACTTCAACGTTGCCCGAGCAAGCGGTTAATAGAATTTTTAAACGTGTCTACAAGCATATAATTGCCTTTGCTTCCAAACATCTAATCAATTCCCATATTTTATTAACCGATTATGATAAAACTAATAAAAGAAGTTCGTTGTTTACTGCTTTGCATATGAGAAAGCTGTGAGATGAGATGCCTACCCTAGAGGACAGACGCCAAGCTAACTAAACGACTAACACAATTATGCGTTGCTTAATTATGCCTTACCCGCCAACTGAGCCTAGGTTGATCTAGGAAGATAAGGTTGACCACATGCTTTTAATAACATGGAGCAACGGCACCCATACAAGCATCCATCAACAATGCGGCAATATTTTTTACTAAAAATGATTCCAGTAACCCAGCTGAAAGCATACGTAAGAAATGTGTAAGATGTACGTGTCCTTACCGTCAGAAAGAAAGCGGAAATATAAACGGAGTTTTGGTAAATTATAAAAGGCCTTTAATTAAATTAATTAGGAACAAGCATTTTCTTACTTGCTTAATTAAACCTATTCAGAGGATGTCGTATCCATTAGAGAATTCGTAGATATGTTCATATATCAGTATAACCATGCTATTAAGCAAGTTGGAATGGAAAGTCATGGTACGTATAACATAATGAACAAGAAAAGTACGGGGTGAAAAGAGAATACTTTCACCTATCAGTGTGATGTTATACCATGCTCTTGCTCTTTTCCTCTTTCCTGACTTTTACGGATGAGCTTAGATACAGCACAGTTTTTGTAATCAGAATCACACTTCATATCTCATATAAGAAAGAGTTGCAACAAGAACATAACCTTAAATTTTAAATTCTTCTTCGATTATTTTTCGTTTCGTTGGAAACTTTTAACCTCTATATGTATACAATACACTATCCGACTATCCAACGACTTGGATTTTGGCAAAAAATAGGCATCTCTACGTTTTGTAACAAATGCAGCTTATCCATTTCTCTTGGAAGTGCATCGTACTTACTGAAGAAAGCAACTTCTCAATATTTTTAAAAGATAGAAACTTTTTTGGGCGTCGCCAGCAAAATCATTGTCGTAGCCATCATCTTTATGACGCCATTGGAGATAATGAAGGAATGTTTATACATGGATGTGGAAAGCAAGAAATGGTGATAACACTTTCACTTTGTTTTGTTTCCAATAACTCCCAATGGGTCAAACCTATCTAGCTTTTGCCAGACACTTTCTTATCTCTTGTCTTCAAATCTTGTATTGAGAATGGAACAGATCTGCAGCTGTGGCTGAGATTCGCTGTTGCGGTTTTGCCAAGGGGTAAAAAATTAGTCCTCCAACTTTTGCTGTGTCCATAAAACTATATTAAACGTGGCGTGTGTGTGTGGTCGCATCGAGAAAATGTTTCTTGAGATTGATACAATACACACTGGTTGTTATTGACTTTCACCACGAAGCATCCTTTTAGGTTTGGATTCCAACAAAAAACTCCGGAACGTGAACAAAATATCCATTAGCGAAGCATCTCATCTCTCATTTGCCTTTTCCTCTTCAATCGCTATTTTCATTAGAAAACAATGTTCTTGCTGAATGCTTTCCGATGTACGTATTGGATGATCTAATTTGGAACCGTGTATGCCTATATCTATTCAATCCAATATCACATAATTCTGTTCAATTCGCATTTTACCCTCGTCATAGCTTACAGTATTAAGGGAAATATACTAAAATTTCATCATTTTCTAAAAAAATATATCCACAGATTCATACGTTGGACGTATTACCACTTTCATGGTTAAGAAAAATGGAGAGTCCGGGAACTTAGCTGTATACCTATGCAATATGCAAATACAGCATGATCTATAAACAGCGAAATGTAAAAATGTGTAGGTATAACTTTGTTTTTCTAAAAAGCAAGTACTTTGGTAAACGTTTTCTTGATTTTCGACACAATCAGTGTCCTTTTTAATTAAACGAGGTTACTTCATTTCGGCGAGCATTTATTGTCTGTTTAACATAAAATTTAGCGTAATTACTATTCAATGGGTGGGAGCAATATCATTATTAATTATTCGGAGTCGCGACGAGTTTAGTGTTTTCTCAAACCTTTGCACGGCAACTGCAAGTATAATTGATTATTTACTTTTTAAATTGCATGTTTCCTTTTTTACAACTGATGATGATGGAACTGTTCCTAGATTTTTATACATTTTCTCCGCTGCTACTGCGTTACAATTATCCGCTCTTTAAAATATTTCTACCTTTCTACCTTGGAAGGAAGGTTCAGCTTGTCGAATGTCTACCTGAACAAAGGAATTGAGTAGGGAATCCATCCAGGAAAAGTAAATATTCGTCCACGGTGAAAAGCGAAAAGGAATTATGAAGCTAGAGAAAGGTCACGCATTTGATATTTATTAAAAATGCCTTTTCCATTTCTTCCCATAAAAGTTTTCACTTGGGAATTAGGATATATAGGCTCTCATCGTCGGATTAATTTCATTTCATGGACGTTTGCGACATGGCATCATTATCAGCATCATGAATTATGTGGAAATAAAATGCCATTCTTTGTACCATTTCTTGTTGTTTCCTACGCGAAAAGGTTTAGTGAGTGAAAGGTACTCGGCTTTTCGTTCGTTGGACGCGGGCTAAATGTCTAGAAGAAACTATGACTCTTTTGAGCAACTGCTTGTTCCATTTTATTTTCCTTGATAATTTTATGATGATCCTGACCTCGTCATCTCATTCGCAATGACTGAGTGGTCACAGTACAAAAAAATGAAGGGTAATTTCGTTTTATCTTTGGCTGTAGTTTGACTTTAACAGATGCTATCCCAAACTAAATTTGTCTGCGAGTAAAAGACTGGCCAACTGACCAGGCCAGAGTGTTAGCGAAAATCAGACATTCAAGCTTGTCCTGTATTTTTTGGTAAAAGTAAGTAACGGAAATTTTAAAAACAGGTCTGACATACCCATTCATTTCTATAGTCTCCAGTCTCCAACAGCGACAAATTCATAAATTCATTTGTTAAGTTTAATGTTTAAATGGAGCTCATTGAAGTCTTTCCCAGGAATATTTAGCTTTACATATACTCTGAGCGCGAACTTTTTGGATCTGGTCTAGTTGTAAGACTAGAACCATTGCATTTTCAAAATTTAGATTTGTTCGATATTTATTATCAGATTCTATACTCCCTAGTTTTTATTCGAAGACCTGGATTCATTCTCGTTTGACCCGGAAGCTAGAACTTTGTTTTTGTAACCTTTTTGGCTCACGACCTGCTTTAGAAAAGGTTTTGGTATTTCCTCTTTACTGATAACATGGAGAGCAGTTGTCTAGCGGATGAAAATTTGCATACAATAGTGGTCGTAAAGTACATACCGACATTCAAATACATAAAATATCATTGCGTTCACGAAACATTAGCGTGGCCATCGTTAAAAGATACATTTAGTTGAAGTACTTTCTAAAATACAATATTATTTTGCTACCACAGTTTCACAAGCTCCTTGAGCGTTCATTCCAAATTATTCTGCAAAGTACCTAAACTCGAAGATGCTTTGGAGAGCGAAGCAGCAAAAAAATGGGAATACTGAAAGGAAAAATACCAAGATCATGACTATGACTAACAGCCTTTCTTGGTCAGTTTTAAGAGTGTACCTAGAAAACTGTTGGAACGATCTTGACGACGCCTACATTTCTTGGTAAAAGTCATCGGCATTTACATTACATTAGACGCACATTAACATTTCTTGCTTGCCTGCCCCTTCTCCTTTCTTCTCTCACTCTCTTTTCAGCTTCCCTCATCTAACAATGAGTTTCAAGATACTCGGCTTGCTAGACAAAGTTCGATAGATAGCAAAGCACTTTAGCAGGGCCTTCTCAGAAATAACGTCACAGTCCATGATTTTATTTACGGCTTGAACTAAAAACCATTTTGAGAAAGGCGTGTAGAGCGGTCAATTATGACTGGTTTTTCATGTCGCTGTTGGTCGCTCTATTTATATCATACTAAATAATTGTGTAACATGATTGACGAATGATCCCAGAGCCATCATTGGCGGAGAAGAGTCAAGTTTTCATCGTTTTTCTAAGAAGTCGTTTTCATCGCTTTGTTGGACCATCAGTAATAATACGGGATATATGTTTGCCCTACTATCTGGTTCTTTTTTGTTTTTGTTCACTGTCACAGTAGTAGAAGATCTGTCTTCCATTCTCATTCCTTATTTCCTTTTCACATTGCGTTTTTTTGTTTTTTGCTGTGGGGTTCCCTTGGGACAGATATTGCAAAAATACATGAGATTGGAAGATGTGACGCGAAAAGAAAGCGGGGAATGAATTCAGACATTTTGTTGGTAATGATGGCAGTAGAGTGTGGAATAAAGATTTTGATATTAACAGCTCCTCTGAGGAGCTGACTTAAGAGTTTGCTTTGGAACAAGTGGCGGAACTAATGTATACTTTTATGCCAAAGATGTATAAGAACGTTTGTATGTGACTCGTACTGCTCCCCTTGGTTTTTGCCCCCGTTAGATTTTACTTGTCTTATGATATTCCCCTACTGCCTTCCGGGGGCTATGGAACACTGAAATAAATTTCAATGAGCGGTAAAAGTCTTTGTCATGTTTTAATGTGGAAAAAATGATATATGTACTATGAACGTGAGTTGTTTACTATTAGAATTGCAAAATCGAGGGATGTGTAGCCATGCATGAACGTGGATGCAATAATGAGCAGGTTGAATTCGAAGGGCCACCATATAGAATGTATCTTTTTCTTGTGACATGATGAAGCTGCCGTATACTCTTTAATTGGCCAATTGGCTTTACATTCTTTTGGCATTGGAAGTCGTAAAAATCCAAAACGTTTATGTGGCGATATTTGATTGGAAGAAAACGGCTGAGGTTTTTCGAGACTGTCTACTAATGTCAACCACGCAGTATACAGCTAATCTTTTACATCATTTCATAAACAACTCAAATAGGTTTCAACATGAAGTAGCTGTTGTTGTAAGTGCTCGTTCTTAACTTTCCGTAATCATCGATCATCTTTCACTTCACTCCTTCCGAAAGAATACTCCTTGATGATATTACTGTTTTTAATGCAGAAATGATTCACAACATACACATAACAAAATGAGTCATTGGGCAGCTTCCAGGGCTAATTTAAAAACGCTCTAACTACTCCAAACATGCATGTATTTATATGTTTTAAGTTGCATCTAATAGAGAATTTAGTGACTTCTTGTTTCTTTTTGCATGGAGAATGAATATGTGTATAGCGCGGTATATCCGATGTCTAAAAAAATCTAACAGCTTTAAGCTTTAGTGAGGCTTATTGTTGCCCTCTGAGACTTGAGAGTAGAAAATTTGGGAAAACCTCATCTCATGGAGATGGAGAGCAATGGACATTGGCAATGCCAAATTATGTATATACACATAACAAAATGAGTCATTGGGCAGCTTCCAGGGCTAAATTCAAAACGCTCTAACTACTCCAAAAATGCATGTATTTATATGTTTTAAATTGCAGCTAAAAGAGAATTTAGTGCTCTATCTTCGTGCAAAGTTTAAAAATTCCAACTTTTAAACTTTTATAGTATAGCGCATTTTTCAAATGCAGTTCCAAAATTTTCGCCAAATGAGTGATAGGGCAACGTCAAAAGTCGGTATTAAAATGAAATTTTATGTTAATTTGTGATATTAGTTTTGCTAATTGTCATGTATAAATGCAATTTCATGCGTTTTCTAACAATTTTTAACAGCGTTACAGCTTTACTAGCACAATCTCCTCCCGACAAACAGGGATACCTGTTGCGGTCGGCGGTATGCTGATAGTTGCTTGGGAAAATTGCACAAGTGAGCCATAAACTCATCAAATTCCGGCACAGGAATTTCATTTAAAGACGTCCACTGTCAGTTACATCATTTAACGGTATAAAGAGGCATGATTCATTAAAAACGAGGCGAGGCGCGGAGGAAAATCAAAGCTGACTCGGCGAGAGTGAAAGGAACTGGTCCAAAAAACTTTCATGGATCTCTTCCTACGTGCCGGAAAACTCAAGGAGGAGCTGTCCGAGGCTCACAGGAAGGTTGTGAGAGGGCATAAAATTCAAAACTACCTGCATGACGGAGGTTTGAAAGCCAGAACGGCACCTCACAAGCCCCGCGCTAGCAAGCGGAACCAAATGAAGCGATTGACCTTTGCCAGAGAGCACCATAACAAGCCAGAACAATTTTGGAAATCATTTTTTTGACTGAATATACCAAAATAAATTTATTTGGCAATGATGGACTACCAAATTTGTGGAGGAACCCCAACAAAGTCCTAAAATAAAAAAATTTGATTCTCACGGTCTAGCAAGGGCACTGCAGCATTATGGTGTAGGGTGTGATGTCATCGGATGGAGTCGAAAAGTTTGAGTTTATCGGCTAAATTATAAATGTGGATGTGTACCAAAACTTTCTTGACCAAAATATTGCCCCATTTCTTCAAAAACTTGGATCTGTGAGGTGATATATCTTCATGTAGGACATTGACCTCAAACATACATCTCGGAACGCGAGGAATAATTTCAAAAAGAGGAAAGTTAAGTGGCTCGATTGGCCTGTCCAATCTTCCAAACTCAATTCTATCAAGCACCTGTGATGTGTTTTGAAGAAAAAAGCTCGTTCGTCAAATATTGGCGAGTTGAATGAATTGTTGAATTTCAAAAAGCGTGGAATTCCAATTCTCCAGGGGTCACCAATCGATTGGTTTATTCTATTCCAAGGAGGCTAGAAGCCGCGATTGGTGCCAATAGTGGTCCTAAATCATATTAAACTTTAATTGTGCACTTTAATTTATGGTAACATTAAAATACTTAATGAAGTAATCAAAAAAAGATTCGTGCCCAATCACTCATTTGGCGAAAATTTTGGAACTGCATTGGAAAAATGCACTATACTATAAAAGTTTGAAAGTTGGAATTTTGTAACTTTGTACGAAGATAGAGCACTAAATTCTCTATTAAATGCAACTTAAAAGATATAAATACATGCATTTTTGCAGAAGTTAGAGCGCTTTGAATTTAGCCCTGGAAGCTGCCCAATGACTCATTTTGTTATGTGTAACCAGTCCAGGAGAGTCCAGACTATCTTTTTTTCAATTTGCAGCAAAAAAATATGTTCCAAAGACGAATCTCAAATGACAACCCTGAACTTTGCAATAAAAGTGTTTATGGGACAACTTTTTGCTGTTTGCGGACAGAAAAAAAAATGTCGAGTTAATTTAATTGAAAATGTGTTACCTGCTCGAGTCAAGTGTGATCTAGATTCTAGGTGATGAAAAATCAATCCGAGATGTAGTCTGGAACTTGTTCAGATTGCAAATTTTGTGAAATTGTAGGGAGAATATTTGCGACTAGTCAAAAATGATTTTTTTGAATGTTCTACTCGATCAAAATCATACTTATTGGCGGATATAAATTGCTAATTTCTCAAATCATGTATCAATGGCGATTGGACTTGTTGCTGAACAAAAAATTGTCGCACAGGTTGCAAACACATTTTTTTCAACTGGCATTCACAAAACAGTGCACAATTTGCCGAGCCCGAGCCGACATTGCAAATATTCAAATGCCAATATAAGCCTCAGCCGGAGACGGATGACGGATTCGATTTGACTTTTCTCACACAAGGCAATGTAGTACAAGATATGTAAATAATATTAATAACTACTGAAACTAGCCTAAGTTGGACTTTGAATGTTTGACTCACCTTCCTCGTCCTTCTGTTCCTTTGCTAATGACAAAAAATGTCTAGAGCTGAGAGAGAAAATCTTCGGTGAATCAATAATTTATTTCCAAGTCCAGGTTCGCCCCGTTACAATACTGACACCTTCAAGGAGGATTAATTAATAGCTTACTATTAACTACTTATTAATACTTATGCCAAAAAAAACTTTTTGACTTTCCCAACTTTTTAATTATTGTCCGGTGTCACTCCCCCTCTCCTTTTTTTACATAACGTCCTCAACAAACAGCGTTATCACTTATCACCTTTTATCTTCTCAGGGAATTCACACTCGCTTTACTTATTATCCTAAGCACACAATTGTAATTCCACAACCAGCTGAAACTAATTGCACCTTGTTTTCACGCTCTCAATTTCATTATCCATGGGACATTTTTTTTCACCTCATATCTCTCACATCCACATCATCTGATAAAAAAAAATATTTTTTACGCGTGTAGTAAAACCATGTGAGTTGCGACTTCGCAAAAACTTTATGCTCTTCCTTTCCTCCAAGTTTTTTTTCCGAAACAAAGTGACTTCACATGTTAACCCTTTTACCCATTATACTTATACATTGTGAGAACAGGCCTGCTCAAATTCCTATAGACCATACTTTTACAAAAAAAAAGTATTACCATTATGTACCAACATTGCATGTGCTCTCCCTCCGTAATAACACAATATCTCTCCTTTCTCAACCTGTTCTCCACACACAAACATTTTGTGTTTAACTTATACAATTGTTATAGGTATTCTCTACATGTGGCTTTTGGGCTGATGATAAGCCATGGCATTGCATTTTTCATGAGAGCCATCAAGCCAAAACATATGCTCTCGCAAAGTCCGTCCTTTCTTTGCCTTTGTCTCTCTCTCTCTCTCTCTCTCTCTCTCTCTCTCTCGAGTTTGAATCAAGGTAGGTATATTCTCTCATGAACACATGAACACATGAACAAAATCCTGAATGGCTACCTTCTATCTTCCCCTATTTTTTTGGATTTCGAATGTTGCACATGTTTTATATATGGATCCATCATCATATGGTTTTTTTAGAGTTTTTTTTAACTGTGAGTCGAGAGTCTCGAGCTTTGTCAGTTTTTTTGTGTTCAGAGGAAGCGAATATGTAAGTATGAGCTTCTTCTGGGTAGCCGTAGCCCTACTCGCTTTTCATTCTCTGTTCTCTGTTGCTGAGCCAAAAGCGACACTTTTCTGTGGAATATCCCCCAGTACATACACTTGTGTCGAGTCGAACTGAATTGAAGCAAAGAAGTTAAAAAACATTTTCCTTCTTTACAGCTTTAGCTTCAAGCTTCACATACAAATATTTTTTGCGATGTCTTTCATCTTTTTTTGCGAGTTTCAAAACTTTTCAGCTTTTCCTTTAATTTCAATCTGAAGATGGAGCATTAAAGACAGAAGGATTTGAAGAATTACATGGCTGACTGACAATTTTTTTTGGAAAATTATCATAAAAAAATTATTCTCATCATTGACAGAAGGCGAAAGGCAATTCCGTGTGCTATCAAGCAGAGGAATCGAGGATTGCAGAAATAGAAAGAAAACATTGCACTCGTGTGCGAAGTATGAACTCACCTGAGCTTCCATTAAAATTATACTAATTTTATATATTGTGTGTTTTTTCTCTTGGGTTTTGAGTGTGTGTGTGTCCACTGTCCACATTTTTTTGGTCGAGAGTGTGAAAACATCCATAAAAATTATTATTGCATATTGCATGCATTTTATATTCCATCGAAGGCCTTGTTTCAAGACTAATCCTTTGTGTGCTCATGTTCATCAGAGACTTTTGAAGACTTTGCAGATTCAATCCAAAATCCAATTCTTATACCTTCAGCAGCTAAATCTAAATCCATGTTCATGCTTAAACAACTCCATAACATTTAAGTAATACCACATAATACCAATATTTACTCAAAAAAAAGTTCCTCCACACGAGAAACAGAAGTCTTCGAGAACATCTCAAAACGCCAAAAGCCTTTATGGACTTGTTTATTAGCGATGCAAAAATAGCATCACGTCTCTTCATACCATGTACAAGATGAAGTAAAAAGGAAAAAAAGTCATACTGGCCGAGTATCTGAAGTATGTACATGGACTGCACACTTATCGTGATTCTCATGATCCCATGTGTGGTGATTTTGTGATCAGCATGAATATGAATTAAAGTAAACTTTTTTCTTCTTCTTCTGAACACTGAAAGAGAGACTTCTTTTAAGGGAAGAAAGAAGAAATAAAAGGTTCTATAGACCTTCACAGCTTCACAAGAACACAAGAAGCTGCTGCGTTTACATTTACATCTGAGTGGAGGTTCAGCCTTTGTCATAAATGCGAAATGCAAAAAAAAATCCCAGTCTGCAAATTGCAAAGCTCTGTGGAGGAGCACTCTGAGAGACTCTGAGAAATAAAGTGGTGCTGTGGTGCTGTGGACTTTGTTCAGGAGAGGAAAGGAAAAGTACCTAAATACAAAAATACTATAAAAATATTGTAATTGGAAAATGTATTTCCAAGATTAGGGTTGGAGTTTTGTACCTTCATCAGTTTTACCTGACAAGAGGACATGTGTGGATGTGAGTTGTGAGTTTTGTGAGTGAAGGAATTTTTATCTGTTTCGGCTCAAACAAAGACAAGGCGAAAGAAGCTGTGAATTTTTTGAATGATTTTTTTTTGTGCTGAAAATATCTTTCGTTTTAAATGAAACACGTTGACAAATCCCTGACAAATTGGAGGAAAAGCAGGTATGTACATATAAGCCTTTTAGAATTTTTTTAGCTATACTCAATTTCAACCATTTTTTAAAAAAAGTTATACCTATTCAACATTTAACTGTGCCATTTTAGTTGGTGGTGAAGTGTGAAAAATCTCTGCTGTCAACTATCGTCAACTCAAAGGAAAAAATAAAGACACATAAAATTATTTTGTCACCACTCACTACTCACCACCGCCACCGCCATCATATATTTATCTGCTCTTTGTCAATTTTTTGTTATTAACACCGCCTCGCCAAAAAAAACGTATGAAAAATAGGCATAGGTTTTGTCTCTACTGCACACACCGAGATTGAGATAATGGTTCGTAATAATCATGACGCCAAAATTACAGAATCAAGGTACACGTATGTACCTAAATATCTAGGTGTCTTCCATTGTTCAGTGTTGTGTTGTGGCATTTTTTTCCACAGTTTTGTAACACAGACTTCATCACACACATCACAATTCACAACTTAATTATTCTTATATAATATCATCATAGCGTATCATTCATTCATGATGGTGATAAGTGATAACCATCTCTTCTCCTCCTTCAAGGGAAAAAATGAAGTGGATAATGAAGCCATAGCTAAAAGTATTCCCTTAAAGTCTCTCTCAAGTCTCTGTGTGCAATATCTGCTCTCAATGTGATGGAATCTTGAGTTTGATGGAAGTTTATCCCATCATCCCATCATATCATAATAATAAGCAACTTTTCTGTCGTAATCCTCAAACTTGCGATATGCTCAAACAACTCAAAGTTATTATTTTTGCTTCAGCTAAAAAACCGTGTAATTATTCAGTATCATTAACACTGTTACAGTTTTGTGTGGTTTTTTTGGTTCGTAATGATAATGATTAGGGCTGCTCTTCACCTGCTTTTTTCTGTCGAAGTTGAGTTGCATGCAGAATGCAGACATGCAGAATGCAGAGACTTTTAAGTTTTTAGAGTTTAAAGGTTTTTTTTTTTTGTTTTCATTCGCATGAAATTCATTGCTTTGATGATGATGGGAAGCTGGCTGAAATTGGACCAGTTCCT
>JAHZMY010000061.1:0-17245 GCA_027743915.1 Seira sanloemensis
GACTTCGAAGTAATTCTGAACTCAAACCATGTCATTTTTGGAAAGGAAATAGAATAATATAATACACATACATAGTTACGTGTGTGGCACTTAATGAAAGTAAAATCCTTGAGCATAAGCACTCGTCGTAATATCCCCTTTCTTTCCTGAGGGTTCTCGAAGCGGCACGGTAAGACCGTCGCAACGAGCAAATTCCCGCTGATTAATACACTCTCTCGATAAATTACGCAGAAACGGCTTAATGCGTTTGTACTTACCTCCGCAAAAAACTCTTCCATGAAGCCATCACGGCTTTCGACCGTGACGGCAACGTCATCCGGCCCAACGTCGTCATCGTCACTTTGCGCCTGCAAAAGAAGCAGCAAAGAAATTAAAATGAGGAGAAGTCTTTACTCTGGCAAAGAGTCCCTCTACAATTTCCTCTATTAGTTCAATTAGCTTAATTAAAGCTTATATCATCCATATGTCTTCCACGTGGAAACTTTCCACGCATCCTTAGCGAGAATTGTCAGTTTCACTCGAGTTTTAATTTCAAGAGGGAAAGTACTTAAAATACGTAGCAAACAATAGTCAGAGGGAGAGATTTACTGAAATTTTCACGCATCGTAAAACTCGGTTGGAGGACATGCAATTCAAATCACACAGATTGAGAAGTTCCTCCAACCACTTTGTAATGAATACTCAAGCCTGAGGAGAAAACTGAGATGCAGCTGAAGTCATACATCTGCACCAGTTCCCATATTCACCTGTAGTCATATCTTTTGCAGCAAAGATTCTCTTTGACTTTCAGAAGCTGAAAACTTTCTCCGTTGTGAACAGATTGAAAAAATGATAAATGACGAGGCGACTATATGAGCCATGGTAATGAAGTGGCAAGTCGGCATTGTTATACCAAAACCCATGTGCTGTTCCTTCCCTTCTTACTTTTCACGAGCGACATGCAAAGTTTGACTCGGTTTGTCCCAGCCCTGGCCGGGGGGGGGGGTTGCCGTGGTCCGGCCCTGGCATAAAACTTTTTGTGGCGGAAAACGGCAGCAATCTATGCAAAACGCTTCTATGAGCACCAGTAAACTCCCCAAAACTATTATTTTTTAAATTAGCTGATTCACACAACACAATTTCCATTTGATCACTTACGATAATTGTGAGAGCGATAATTGCCAAATACCTGAACCAATGTTAATTAAACTAGCTGTTTCGTTAAATTTTATGTGCAAGTGCATTTTACAAAATCGAATTGAATGATATACTATGTGTTTAGGTTAGGAGGTAATCCTTTCTTTCATTCCCTCCGTGGAGGACTCGGCAAAAAGTGGCGTACAAGTGGCGTACGTACGAACTATGCCCCTATACGAACGTTCACCAATTTTTATTTAAAAATTCCACCTTAGCTTTTCTATACTTTATTGTCAGTTGAATATTTTTCGCCGTTTGTTGCGGACGTAAACCTGGTCAAATTGAACAGGGTTGTTGTTGAAGGCTAAAGGCGTGTACACTATGGACCGAATATTTACAAAAAGCAATTTCGCAAATGAAGGCCTGTAAGAGTTGATCTTGAAATTTCCCTGATTCAGTGCCAGGACGCATTGATTTTGAAGTATGCCAGAGACGGAGGAGGAAGCGAACGAGCTGATTGCAGTTGTGCAAATAGTCTGTTTATAGCTTCCTTTCGATAATAAATGTTGAAGGTTTTTTGCTAACAAATTTTCAGTTTTTTTTCTTTTACTGAAGGTATGCCAGCATAGAAATGGAGAAAAAATATTTGCATAAGACACGTTGTATGTATGCGTATAAAATATACCTAATAAAAGTCATGAAATTCTGTTTAGCCCTCTGAAACAATTCCATTCAACGAACTAAACAATCTGAATAGAGTCAATTATTTGCAAAAAGTAATTAACAAAATCAATTATTAGAGTTCAAGTAGATCAAAGCCTCTATAGATTAAAATGTCGTGCACATCTTGAAAGTTTTCATAAAAAGAGACTACATTTTTTACTCCATAATCGGCCTCCGACAAGGGAATAATGGTAAAGACCCTGAAAAGATGCTTGTCTATCGTCTACCTTTTTTTAGTGGTTGCCAACTAACGCTATATTTAACTTGGTCAATGCAGCGACAAATAACTGATTATGTAGTGTTAAATGAAGGAATCAATACGAATGAACTTAAAATTAGTTTCCAAGCTGGGCCTACATGCGCGTTGGATGAAGATCAAAACTAAAACCAGGCAGTTAATTACACCACGAAACGTGGAAAGATGAAGTCCATCCTACACATACGCGTGATATGTCCAATTCGCATTAAACAGTTCATGTTACATCATTGAAACACATACTTGGCAAGGAACTGCATGTTTATCCGTCACGTGGTGGGTAGAAGGTTGGAGGCAATTTGAAAATATAACCGGATTGCAAGGGGTATAGAATGAGAGCAAACTCAAAATTCAGCCAGCACATTTGCTGTGCATTTATGATATGCAAATTCCCTGGTCAAATGCATATATTATGTACAGATGCAAAGTTACCTGTTGTCGGAACTCATTTAAAAGAATTGAGTCCGAGCTAATCTGAAGTAATCTCGAAAAATTATCGAATGTAGTCGCAAAGGAAGTTGTGCTACTTCAACTTGTAAATACATTGAAAGAAATAGAACATAGACATTTTACAAAAATATGAATTACACGGCGTGTTATCGAACCTTGAAACTCCCATTTACATGACGGGTGTTTCACCACTTAAACCACGCAGGTATTCTTGTACCAATGTCTTTCTCAGAACTTCTACTCTTTTGAAAGGACTGAGTAATGCATCTTACTTTGCTGACACTATTCAGATTCGAAGAAATTGTAAATTCTATGAATTGGAATGACACAGGTGTCATCTACACGTGTGCGAAACTGGACTGGACATACATATGCATACATGATAGAGTTTAATCAGTGTTACATCGACTAATTATTACATATTTACATTTACATATGAACTTTGTGGTGTACAAGAAACGTTTATTATCAAAGCGGCGAAATGCAAACTGCTACGTTCTCTTTCTTCATCGCGCCAAACGCAGGCTGAATTGATAGATTTTGACAACTTCTTCGATAACAAGCTTTATCCCCTCCATAATTTCCCCATTGTGTCCTGAAATTCCAAACTCATTTCTTTCCACACCAGATATACATTCATGTATAGTGGAAAAGAAATAGGCTTTCCCATCACAACTGAAAGGTCGATCCTCTTCTCTTCCACAAAAGGCAAAAAAGCAACTGGTTAAAATGTAAAATCTTCTTGAAGATTTTTTAAAGAGGAGAAGGGAAAAAATCCCTATGCATTTGTAAGAAGGTGAAAGTTGGCAAATGCCCAGAAAATGGTGAAGAAGAGATGTACATATGAAAAGGGAAACTAATGCGAAGATAGTCAGGCCTTTGGGACGTTAGGCAGAAAGAAAGTTTCAACAGATTCTCTTCCCATGTACCTAGCAACTTCTCCCTGTTGCCATTTTCTCCAGAAGCGTGCTCTCAGTATTATTCCCATACTCTATAAAAAAAACTTTAATATGAGCTGAAGTCCTTTTACGAAAAAATGCTAATCTTCAGAGTAGTGGGCTAAACAAAGCAAGTATGAGAATCTCTTTGCCGGTACTTATGGAGAGCATGGTCGCCTCTCTGCAAAGGGTGTGGGAACCGATGACTGCTTAACTATGGGATGACATAAGCAGGTGAATCACAAAACTCAATGAAATCGGTACCATTCAAAAATGCGTCAAAAATTCAGAGATTGAAATCGGCAGGACCCACAATTCCAAAATTCCGGTTTTTTAAAAACAAACTGCTTCTAAATTGTCCAGCGCATGTCTTATGTGTGGATTTCCATGAAGGCTAAACAAAGCAAGTATGAGAATCTCTTTGCCGGTACTTATGGAGAGCATGGTCGCCTCTCTGCAAAGGGTGTGGGAACCGATGACTGCTTAACTATGGGATGACATAAGCATGTGAATCACAAAACTCAATGAAATCGGTACTGTAACAAGTTTGTTACAGTACCGATTACAGTACCGAGTTACAGTACATTCAAAAATGCGTCAAAAATTCAGAGACTGAAATCGGCAGGACCCACAATTCCAAAATTCCGGTTTTTTAAAAACAAACTGCTTCTAAATTGTCCAGCGCATGTCTTATGTGTGGATTTCCATGATTTGGCTTTTTAACGATGCACCGTAATGCTAACGACAATAGACACATTTTTAACTTTTTTAGCTTTCTTTTCTAGGTTTATGCTTGCCTTTTCTCCGAAATGTGTAAGTTGTGAGTCTTGGCAATTTCAGCTTCGGCAGCAGGCAGCTCTCTTTCGAATAATGCCAGTTTCATGGATTTACATCATTCACATGTTCATATCCTCTCATTATAAAAAGGACTCGATTCTGCCGTCTGAACTCATGTGAAGTTATTAATGGAATTCGGACATAGTTTAGCGTTTGCCAGTTCTTCTCATATTCCTCCTTTCATATCTCTAGGAGATGTGAGTAAGTGGAATAATGAGCTGGAGATGAGCATATAACATACATTACATAATCCTTTATGGCAGGAGACCAGGAAAACTCAACAGTTGTAAATAGGCTTCAGCCAACTTCCGTTTTTGTAACAAAAAGGCCTTCGGTCTGCTCACTAGATGCCAAGGGACAGAATCACAAGTAACAAGGGACTCGCATAGATAATAATCGGATTCCAGACAGAGGTTTGTTTGTAAAAATTAATTTTGCCATTTGAGTTTTTGCAGCTATTTTATATTACACATAGTCCAATAAGTGAATGAGGCTTAGAAATTTCTTAATACTTTGCATACTTTTTTCTCCTGTCCCTAACACAAGTTTCCACAGAGTACTTCTGTGGAAACTTGTGTTTTCACAGAGTGAAAAATCAGGTCAATCAGACTTTACGTTCTGGAGATATACAATACATGAAGTTTATGACCAAACTTATGATTTTTGTTGTTAACTGAAGCAAGCTATTATTGCGAATACGTGCAAAATAAGCACGGTTTGGGCACTGCGCAACATGCATAGTTAGTTTACTTTAGGTAACTTTTGCCTTTGTTGAAATTGCGGATATTAGGATATTTTGAAACGATCTTATTTTTTAGGAAAAAGAGAAATATTATTTCAAGAACTGTCGGATCAGTCAATTTGCTTCATGGATTATTATTTTAACAATATTTACACAAGGCTATTTGATTTGAAATTGAAACAGAGAAAAAATAATCTCTTGAAATTTTGTCATCTTTCACTTTTTGGACATGTTTTGGTATATGTTTTGGTATATCTCCAGAACTTATTTAAAGTCTGATTGATATGATTTTTTGCTGAAATGTGAAGGTACAAGGTACTCTGTGGAAACTTGTGCTAAGAAAAGGAGAAAAAATTATGTAAACGTATTCAAAATATTAAGAAATTTCTAAGCGTCATTCACTTATTGTGCATACTGCACATATATGTAGACATATGTAAATGTACATACATATTAAATGCACGAGGGAATTAAAAGACATGCGACTATGAGCTTTTACAAATAAATTGTGCTATGTAAATTAACCGCATAATAATATTTATTTATACGTTCCTTATGCATCGTTCCCCTGTTTTGCCAGGCCTTGCAAAAGAAAACCCTGACAGGGCAATATTACATCTTTAGTCCTAAACACAAATAGTTTTTGAACAAAATTAGTAATAACTAATAATAACGGACAATATGGGTAAAAAATGTTTTGGATATCTTTTGGTACACACATAGAGCCATAGAGTACTTTTTCGGGATCTCCTAATTCAAGTATCCCACGTTAAAGCGGGAATTGGTCTTTGTTATTTGCCCGATGGCGCTTATATCTAACTGCCCAGAAAAAATATTATAACCCCTGTAAAAATGCCATGCCTGCATTTTTCTATCCAAACGAACCACACTGAGCTCTTCAAGACCAGTTGCGTCAGTGGGCATAGACAGTGTGCTTATGAGTTTTCTTCCAATTCTTGTTATTGGCATTTTGCCCAGATACCTGAAACAAGCAAAACTGTTTTTTTCGACAATAAACTATTACTGTCGACGTCGTATGTATCTGCACATATTTGTTCATTTCTCTTTAGTATCCTTTCTCCATGCAATTTCGTGAGATTGCATGCCTCCGGAATCATGTTCTCTTTGTGTGAGGGGACCATACGCTCATATTTTCCTGGCTTATGAGCCCAAGTATAGACATTACCGAGCTCCTTGCTACGCTCCAAAAGGATTAATAATAATAATGGCAGACTGATACAGAAACATGCTTTTACGCTTACCCAACTTTCTTCATGACTTGAGGGAAGCTCTACAAGTTTCATTCACGACGTATGGCTTCGAGATGACGAGATAAAATTTTCATAATACATATTTCTATGCACTCTCTCCACATTTGCTTCGTCTTAATCCGAATTGATGACAATTTCAACCGGAATTTCAATGCATAAAAAGCATTTGAACGATGTACATATATGTCTGATTCACGATGTACTTATATAGCTATTTACGTTCATGAAGATACGAGTGAGACAGGCGAGGATTTTTTTCTTTTAATTAATTAAGGTGGGAATTGCCACTTACCGCCTTCAGCGCCGCTAATCTGTCCTTCGTCATTCTGATAAATGCTTCACTTGATCAGCTTATTGGCGGGAGTTAGCTGAGCAAGGCTTTTATTCTCTTCCAGTGTGCACTCAATTTAGGTATAGGTCTGGAGACAAATACAATAATTCAGTTTTTGCGTGCATCTATTAGCGAATCATTTTTGCATGGATGCTGAACACAAGGTGAAACCGAACTCGAAGAGGATTTGCTACAGTCACTGAGAAAAACTCGTCCGTGGCATGGCAAAAGCTTTGATTTGACATCGTCTGCGACATGCATATATTAGGTAATCAGAACGGGAATTCATTTTCGAGAATTTATTTCTCAGTCCAAAAAATCAATTTTTTCTGAAGGTGAAAGCGATTAGTTTCAAGACTTTTCACAGTCAATCAGGCCTGCCGCTGCATGAAGATCTCCTGAACTTTTCATCAACAAAAGTGTGGCCTAAAACAGCGTCGAAATCCGTGCAAGTAGTATCGTATTAGTTTAAAGACTTGAACCAGTTAAGATCTAATCAGTCTACAAGTTCATTTAGACATTAGGAGATATGCTGCTATGTAAATGTCTCACTACATCCTCTCTCTGCATAGTTTAGGCTGAGACTTGTAAGTGAACCACATTTCGGAGACTAACTTTCAAGAAAGTCAGGTTACAGAAGGCGTGTGAGAGGATGTAGAGATCAGAGTAATTATTGCATTGGGTGAATGAATGAATGTAAGAGTAGGCATCAAACATGAACTAGAGAAAATGGCGAGTAACTTGTGAAATGAAATTCGACAGTTCTTTGGCGGCGGTTCCTCCGAAGGAGTCAGAACAGGAGCACAACCCAGTATTGCAGAGGATGATTGTGGAGGCACGTGCGGAGGGAGACCATGTTCTGCTCCGTCGTCCCAGCTCCTTCTCCCAACTCAATTTCAGTGACGACCGAGTCCGTTGCTGGAACAAAGTTGTCCTCGCAGAATCCCTTTGTTTACATCCGAACGAGGTGTACATACTTCGTCTCGCATGCAAAGCAGTAATTTGCTGGCGGTGTTCACCATTCAGCAAAATTGCTCCATACTTTCTCCTTTTTTGGCTCGTGTGCCAAAAAATACATGTAATTTCATAGACTTTTCCCTTGTCTTTGTTGATTCATCTGTTGATTCCGCTCAGGATTTCGTATTGAAAGTAATGTTCATAGCTCATGTAATGTTTTGTGTCTCTTCGAGCCAGGAAGAAGGACTCGAATCCTCTGCATGTGAGTGTGAAGAAAGGACCAACGAACGAAACTTTTTTCCTGGAGAAACCGCAACACTCTCTCCAAAACCGTCGTAAGAGGGGATATTAGTAAAAGTACATAGGGCGACTACGCTGCTTTCTAGCAGATATCTCGCAGTCGGAAAAAAGTCTGAGCGTATGGCGAACCACTATTTTTTATATACTTTCTCTCGAAACATGTGATAAAAGATGAACCGAGGTTTTCCTAGAATGCTCGCATCAGGAGGCGAGTGAAGAAAGAAATGTAAACGATGGGCATGTTTGAAAAAATAAACGGCATTTTTTCTCCTTCTTCGTCTTCGCCTTTATGGGCAGAAAGGGGGAGAAAAAAAGTACTCAGCTTATATTGAAAATAAAATGATTACTTTTATTGCTTGTTGTAGGAGCACGATGCTACCACGATATCACCAACAGCAGCACACACAAAAATGCCTCTGCATTTTACTTCACTTTCACTTGTTGTTGGCCGTGTGTGTGTGTGTATGTGTGCGCACTGTTGTAGAAAAAGGAATGGGAGTAGCAGTCAATAATTTGAGGAGTTGTGCCTTAAGGCTGAAGAGAGAAAAAGTGTATGATGCGATTTAACTTTCTTCCCTTTCCTCTCTCTCTCTCTCTCTCTCTTTCTCTGTAAATACGATTTAGTTAAAATGAAACTTGCGCCGACAGAGAGAAGGGAGCATTATTTAGACGTTGGCTGAAAGAATCCCTTTCTTCTCCTTTGTGTGTATGTACATTTCTCGCTCGGGCTTCGACTTTGAAGATTAGTTATAAATTACGGGATTACATCAATCTCCTACCCACTCATTTCGTCAACGAGAGGTGGTCGACTTTAGCAGGGATGAAAGGCATCGCATCGTGTTGGTGAAGCCGTGTCGAAGAGCGAAGGCGCTTTGAGGAGGACGCTGATCATGCGACCGCTCCTCTCTGCACATTTTTTTCCTCCACGAACTTCTCTCTTCTGTTTATATAATTTGATATCGCTTTTTATTTTCCTCCCGTATGTGTAAACTTTCATTGAAGAGGTTTTAGCAAGTTGGTTGGTGTACGAGCAAATTTTTTTTTTACTTTCTCTCCGTGTTTGCACTTACAAAAAATAACTCCCTTTCTCTCTCGCTCAGCAAGAACAGACACAGGCACACTCACACATACACACACGCTGCTCGCTTGGCCTCAACTGCGTCCAGACTTGCTGTTGCTTTCCCAACTTTCTCGATTTGGCTTTCCCTGATGTGAAGGTAGCGGAATAGCAGGAGCTGTGGCTGCGAGCACAGGGTACATATGGGAAGAATGAACAAGGCATAAATAGTTTCGCTCTCTTATTTGATGGTCTTGTGAAAAGAGGAATGATGTATAGCTTGTGAAGAAGGAAAAACTTCTTCTTTTTCCCCTTTCCCGGAACGTTGGTCGTAACCGTCGAGCCAGCAGTTGGAGAATGTCTTTGAAAACGCAGTCGAGCCAAAAGTATGTGTATGTGTCGAGAATATTATTTTCTATCTCTCTCCCTCTCCTTGAGCTAGGCAAATATGACTTAAGGAAAGACATGCATGAAAATTGAATTTCTTCCTCTCCGTCTAGTAAAAAGCCACTATATAGAGTTCGAGCTGGAAAGCCCGACACTTTGTCCGATAGGGAACGACAGGCAAGCAACAAGGCTCTGGTGGTTCATGAAGTTCTATGAGTTGCAAGGCTCAGGAAAGACACGGAGATGAGATGGACAACCGTACGAAGCTCAGGCCTTATGGTCTGTTTGTAGCGCACAGGCGGAATTCATCGACGTCGCCTCTCTCCACGGGAGCAACCGAACTCGGAGGACGACACTCTCCGGCAACGTGCTTTCCAGAAGCGCTCTCTCTCCATGCACGAGACAGACTCTCTCGAGGTCTCCTCTCCTCGCTGTTTTTGCGCTCGAATTATAATGAGGCAAACACAGAGGATTACTTGGCTCCTTCTAGTGCACCGACTTCCCTTCAGTAACTGTTCTCGGCTCCAGCAAACAAGTTGGCAAATGTTGCTCTCGACAAAAACACACAGAAAACTCCGATGTAATATGTGGGTCTCCGTTTACCATCATATAATCATTTTTAAAGGGAGTGATTGTTATTACTAAGAAAAAATAAAAAGGAGAAGGATATTTCCCAACACGACAACTCTCTACTCGCATTCCACACAGATATAGGACTGATTCTTTCTCAATTCGACGCTCTCTCTTTGCCACAGCAACAGCAAAAGTGCCTTTAAACCCAAAAACACTTTGCTGCTCTTCCAACAGCGTTCTAGGCTCCGTTGCACACATTCTACTTTTCCTCGATTCAGGGCAGCAACAGCAGCAAGTGTGTGTCTTCATGATGATTGTGCCCATTACCAAAAATGTTCGAGGCTTCCGCTTCTTCCTATCTCTTGCACTCACACTCTTGTTTGCATGCAGTCAGTCTTTTCTCTCTCGTCGTCATTTTGTATTCATGCCAGTTTGTACGGACACCGTTTCCATTTTGTCCACGATGTATGGACGAATATCCAGAGCGTATGCATTTACGACAATTAGACGAAATGATGAGTGATTGCAAGCATCAGACAGAGCTTTCGTTCTTTTGTTTGAGACACATTCAAGGCAAACGCGAGACTTGAGCAGATTTTTTCATGAGCTACTCCAGTTCTAAATAATGGAGCAGCCAAAAACTCTGTTTTATGGGACTGTCAAAAAGAGTTTGTGAGAGACTCGAGGCGAACACATATTTTTATGTAGGCCTGACATGCCTGTTTCCTTCTTTTACGTAATCAAAATACTAGTAATAAACAACGTTACGAATAATAAAGAAATACTGTCGAATCTAGATATTGATACCATATAGCTTTTTTTACCTAAATAGATTTAACAGCCAAGCTCGGTCTCTCAATTCAAGCTGCTCCATACATATATCTATGTATGCAAAACAAGCAAACTCTTAGCATAGCTCATCCCATCATAGGAAGCTGCAGAAAATGGCCATGACTTCGTCTTTTTCCACTTGTAGCTAAGTAACCTTCCGTCCGGGGAAATGTGATAATCAGCCAGATTCAAGGGAGACACTTTTTACGGCTGATGTTATACCTATCACAGGTATCTTTATTTCACTTCAAAATTTACTATCCTAGCGAATTTCAGCTTGACTCTTTAAAAGGTCATGCAAAACCTAATGCAAAATATTCCAGGCTTCGACTTCTCCAGCCACCCACACGGCATGTTGCATTTAACGTTACTCGATCCATTTTCACCGTTCTCCAGTCTTGTTTCAGAAGAGTTCAACTAGATTTTTTCATGATTTGTTTGAAAGTTATAAGGCCATATCGTAAACAAATATTGTCACGCCGTTTTTCATAATCATAAGTCAGTGATGAACTGAGTATTTGGTACGTATGTAGGAGTTAGTTTTGAACAAAATGATGATGCACTTGAGAACTGTTTTCTTCTGCGCCTCCATAAAAAATTCGGTGCAGCCCATTATGTGAGCAAACACTACATAACATGCAAGTGAATTAATTATAACAAAGGATCTACTTCCCTTCTGCGAGCAGCAAGCCATCTTTTTTGCATGCATACACATAAATTACAAATTTTAGCATGTATCTAAATACATATACTTTATAGTACGAAAGCGAGCCACTTAGGTATTTCCATGATGGAGTGTGCAAACAGAATAATGATAAGTATTACAGGTCTTCTTGTCGAACGAAATGTAATACGATGTTTTTCGGAGGCTCTGTATGGGTCCCTGAGGTTTTTATGACTTTGGAATATTCATTTGCTTCATGTAATTCTCGCGATTGTGTGGTGGCGTGTGTCGAATATTCTGCGTCTGCCTTACTCTTTTACTCACACCCCAAACGCTAAACCACTACACCATCCACACACAAGTAAAGTAAAAGGGCAGTGACAAATGAGACGTCTGTTCTAGTCATAATTTATTTATTCTTGGCTGGAGATTATTTTCAGCTGTTCAACTAATTTTTTTGAGAGGTCTCTCCTACATTCCACTTTAATATTAGACGAGAAATTTTTCCTCTACCTTCTATTTACACTGCTCTTGGAGTTGGAACGCAATAAAAATATTTCCAGCGCCTTTGTGACTCATTATTGCACTTTTTATGAGTTTTGTATAAAACAAATGATTACATCCATACAAAAATGTTATTATTATTATGTCGTTTTACTTTAAATGCAGAATTTAGGGCCACACTGCATAATATTTGCATGATGTGCAAAGTAATACACAATGTATGTGCGTACAATATATATCTTTTGTAAGTTGCTAAATAGTGTATGAACACATGAAAGATTCAAAGTATGAGCAGAAAGTAGTTACTTCTGCACGAGGGACAGCAAAACTACAGATTTTTATCGAATGGAAGACCGTCCGCGCTGGACTGGAAGACCGTCATTTGGAAGTGGAATTATGTAATATAAATATAATTTTCCTTACGTACATACATACTTACGTTTTTTGATGTTGGATATGGATGCATCAATGAAATGAAAATATACGCATGCAATTCTACTGCGACATTGTTAGTCACAACATCGATTTCAAAATGGTGATAAGTAAAGTAGATTATCCATGGTATGCTTTGTCAGACTTACAAGCATCAATTTATGTTGCCAGCTAAAAGTATGCGGTTTTCATGATTCGTACAGGTGTTATGTTTAGTACTACATACTTTTTTATGTTTACCCCAGACCATGAAAAGTTTGCTACAAAGTAAAATCAAATTTGAATTTTCATAGTCAAATTGATTAATTGGGACTAAAGGTAGTACATACAGTCAATTAAAATTATAAATTTTCCTCCTATTTGAAATAGAAAATCATTACCAACCAGAGAGAATGGCACCAGATGCCAGAATGTTGTTGAAATAAAAAGTCCTAGTTCATAAATGTTTCTTGCCAAGGTCCAAAGTTGTGTCTCTTTATTTTAAAGTACATCTTTATATAACCGAATCTTTATTTTAAAGTTTTCATATTGTTTTGTCTCCAAAAACATGTACTAAGATAGTAACCCACTGTTAATTTTAAACAAATAAAAGCTTGAGGTCGTTGAAAAAAATGTTATTTTGCTTGTTGACACTGAAACTTTGAAACTGCCATGGAAGTACACCTGACGTTGAAGCAATACATCTTCGTACTTGAAAGAAAACGTTCGTTAGAAAAGTATTTCAACAAGATCCGACTGAGCAACTTGAAGCATTTCGTATCGACTGCTTAGAATTCAAGGGTGACTAAACGGTTAGTCACTCCAACCAGCCGTTACGTGGTGCTTAGCATGTCGACATGAATGACTACTCGACACAACCTGCTGCCCCATGACTACATTACTAAAAGACACCTCATGTGACCAAACAACGCCACTTCTTCATTCTTTGTCTCCCAAACTCGCAAAGCTCTACTCTCTACTGCCCAAAACAGCTCCCATCTCGCATTACCCCAGCTCTATCTAGACTGGCTGAATGATGTGTGATTTCAAGTAGTACTCACTTGCTCACAATCCAACCACCTATATTTTCTGTACTCACGTATGTAGATACATTTTGTCGTCTCGAGGCCGTTCTTGTTTCGACTACATCAGCTAGCTCACATCACATGCACTGTGTGACAAACAAAAACACATTGGCTTTATTGCATATTTCCCATTTGCTCTGCTTTGCCTCTCAACTTGGTTCGCCGCTCCGTATTCATTCACTCAAAAATCCTTTCCTCATTCAGTTCTGGTGCCGATAAAGCAAGTTTCGGTCTTCCTTCAAAGACCATTGCATTACAGTTTTTTTAAAATAAAATTAACTGGATAAAACTATACCATTCTGTTACAATCAATAGTCAATTTTGTGATATCTACTTTTAAGTGGACCTACGTGGTTTTTTGCTTGTTTGTTATACTAGTTATTAGACTGAGTAAGTTAAATGCTCAAAATTAACATTTTGATTCGTCTCTTCTTAAATCAAGTTTAATTGTTGGCCCAAAAGCTGATTTCGGATTTGGTGTAATATCATTATGATAATTGTTTGTTAGCAGGAGTAAAATGGCTGCAGCAGCACCAGGCATTGGAGATGACATGCCAACCTTTAAGTTGGTCCTTGTAGGTGACGGAGGCACCGGTAAAACTACATTTGTGAAGCGCCATTTAACTGGCGAGTTCGAGAAAAAGTATGTGGCCACACTCGGAGTGGAGGTGCATCCGCTCGTTTTCAACACGAATCGTGGAGCAATTCGATTCAATGTGTGGGACACTGCTGGTCAGGAAAAATTTGGAGGCCTGCGAGACGGCTACTACATTCAAGTAAGATTGCGACATAGTAACCTTTCGCATTGATTGACGTCACCGTGTTTGTTTTTTGTCGTTGGTGAAGGACAATGAAAGTCGAAGATATATTTGACCTGTAAATTATCTTGTATAACTGTCATTTACGCTATTAGTTATAGTGATTACCGTGGAAAGGACAACTTTTAATTAAATATTGAAATTATTTTGTGTTGTACAGGAAGCGCAACAAGTGGCACTCCCGGATGATGATGACGATTTGTAAAATCAAATTGTGATCTTCGCAAAAAAAACTAACAGCGCCTCCAGCGTGGCCTGGAGTTTTAACTGATTTTCTATTATCAAGTCAAGTACCTTACTTTACTGTCTTCATTTTCCTTTTTCAATACTTGTTTAAGCCTAGTATACAAAAACAACCGCTACAATGTGTATTTTACTCTTTCGGTTCTCCTTTTAATGTAATCCGTAAGAAAAAACGAATTTCCATGAGAAGATTGAAACCATCTGCTTGCATGCAGCAGATATTATTATGTAAAAACATAACATTTCGTATTTTAAATGCAGTGTCGAAGTAATAAATGCCGTTTTAAATATATGATGAAAATTTTGCCTTGCTTCACTACTTATGTTTTGGCCATATTCTCAAACTATTTTGTGTTTCATTGCCATTGCCATCTTCACCTACCGGATGAAATTATAAGTATCAAAAAGTGTCGGCTTTCCAGTCCCGATTAAAATATGAAACCAAAATTACTTTGTTTATTCAGGTATTATACATATAAAAACTAATGTCAACCATATGGATGTATCAATACTAGAAGTGTACAAGTTTTTAACGTCTTACGTTTTAATGACTTCGTCACAATCGTTTCTACTTCCGGGGACACTCTAGTAGCTTAGGAAAACGTCAAGCAACCAAACATCAAGTTTCATACCATAAACATAAATAGAGTTTGTTATATAGTTAATATTAGACACTAGATTTTCAGGCTTTTCCTGACGCGGCGGCAGCCTTCTTCGCCCGTTTCTCGAGGCCCTTCTTACCCTCCATGACAAGTTGCCTGTCATGCTCGCTGAGATTTTTCTGAATTGCGGTAATGACGCCCGTTCCCAAGGTCGTGAAACCGTCGCGAAGAGTGAATCTCTGTCCTTTCTCCAGTACCATGGGCTTGTACAATTTCATATGTAATCTAAAAAAGAGCAAATGCAAACATAAATTAAATGTTAACTGACCTCGTATTATAACGATGTGTGTAAGTATGTATATTTGACAAAAGCGTACTTTGCATCTTCTCCAGGCATCACCATATCCTTGCCTGGAATTGTAATTTGAGTGGCACAGTCCCAGGTCTTGGAGAACATTTGATTGATAAAAGCGTACTTTGCATCTTCTCCAGGCATCACCATATCCTTGCCTGGAATTGTAATTTGAGTGGCACAGTCCCAAGTCTTGGAGAACATTTGCATCTGGCATAAGCTGGTAAACGGTTTTTGTCTGCCTCCTTCTTCCTTGCTCAATATGTACACCTGCAAAGAGACAAAATGCAAAAAAAGATTCAAAACTTGAGTGCAAAATCAAGAATTTTGTCACAGATTTTGTCTTTCGACTCTTTGCTAACCTGAGCTTCAATGTTGTCATGCGATTTCATTGATCCAGGTTTACAGAGAATCATCCCACGGCGGATATCATCACGCTTGATTCCTCGAACCAGGGCTCCCAACTGATCACCAGCTTGGGCCTCTTCCAAAATCTTGTGAAACATTTCGATACCAGTGATAGTCGTCTTCACACTTTTCTGGTATCCGATGATTTCACAAATGATTTCACACTCCGTGCCTTTCTTCAAGACACCTCGTTCCAGCCTTCCAGTTACAACCGTGCCACGACCTTGATTGAATTCAAGTACATGGGTGTTATAACACATTTGATTCGCGACAAGCCACATACCTAAAATAATTCATATTGTCACAAACCAGCAATGGAATAAACGTTCTCCACGGGTAGCAAAAATGGCTTGTCTAATTCCCGAACTGGGGTTGGAATATGGAAATCAATACGTTTCAACAGTTCAGCTACGGCGTTCGCACCTAGTTTACACAACAAAAAATTATAATTTATTCGCCTATCATTATTAAAAAAATGAACATGAGCTTTACGGCACACACCCAGTTCCGGTTTGGTTCCTTCTAAAGCACAAAGAGCCGAGCCCTTGATAACTGGTACGTTGTCCCCGTCGTAGCCCATCTCTGACATCAGTTCCCTGATTTCCATTTCTACAAGATCTACCATTTCAGAATCCGCTGCGTCCACCTGCGCATTAAGTATTCATTTCAAATTGGGCATGGTAAAGACAGCACACCAAAATGCATGGGTATTGATCTACAACGAACCTTGTTGATAAAGACGACGACATGTTGAACTCCAATCTGTTTTGAAAGTAAAAGATGTTCACGAGTTTGGGGCATCACACCGTCAGTTGCGGCCACCACAAGTATAGCGCCATCCATTTGGGATGTACCGGTAATCATATTCTATAAGGTGAGCCAAACGCAAATGAGGTTGTCTTGTTTTCACACCATAATGCCGATAAGAATTAGCCAAAGCTCTAAAACCTTAATGTAATCTGCGTGACCGGGACAGTCAGTGTGAGAATAATGACGATTTTCTGTTGCATACTCAATATGAGCGACATTAATAGTAATTCCTCGAGCTTTCTCTTCGGGAGCGTTGTCGATCTCGTCATAACGTTTTGCAACAGCCTTTTTACTCTCTGACAATACTGTTAGCCAACAAAAACTGCTCAATTAGTTTAAATTCATATTACGGTAAGCATCCCGAGAGATCCGATCCAATGTCGTTACCTTTAGTAATCGCAGCGGTCAGTGTGGTCTTCCCGTGATCGACGTGTCCTATTGTGCCAATATTGCAGTGAGGCTTGTCACGCTGGTATACGACCTTTTCCGCGAAAAGTCTTGACGCGCTGAAGGAAATTGGTCGGTAGTGCAGATACTACATGATGATTTGCAAAAAGAACATTCATTAATTTCTAATAG
>JAHZMY010000062.1:0-13898 GCA_027743915.1 Seira sanloemensis
GTTTAGGATGCTGTCTTGGATTAGAAAGATTAATTAAAGTGGTTGCAGCAGCAGCAGTTTCGTCACTAATGTCCGGCGTAGGACTGTTTGAAGCGGAGCGTGCCATGACCAAAACCGATGGCCTCATTGTCGCCGGCGGCGTTCCATTTTCATATGATATGTAGTTGGCCAATCCAGCATCACTCAGTTGCTGTCTTGGTGACACGCTGTCTAAGCTTGGACTTCCAAAATACTCATTCACACTGTTGCGTTTCACCTGGCCGTAAATGTCGAATTGGTTGAGACTGGTGTCTGAAGTGATGGCGCCGGAATGGGAAGTCTGACCTACACTAGTGTCAATGTATCGCCCTTGGCTCTGCTCCGCAGGCTTCTTGCCCTCGGGCCGTGCGCCAAACCGACAGTCTTCTTCGTACGACTGCTCCAAGGCAGCCTCCAGCCATCTCCGCTTCAACTTACCGGGCTTGTGGTAGTGGTAATGATCCTGGTTCTCGTTGGAACGGAGAGAATGGGACGATTTTGGTGTAGATAACCCGTGATGAGCTCGGATGCAGTTGCTTTGGAAACTGATGCCCATTGGAAACTTGACCGCGGAGCCGAGATGGTTGGACATGCTTTGCTCGTGGGAGACAGTTGCCATGCCATTCAAGCCACTCAGAGCGCTCACGTTGCTACTGTTACTGCCATGATTAGTTGTGGGGGTGATTGTTAAACCGGTAACGTGATTAGCGTAGTAGCGATGCTTCGTCTCAGGCTTCCCATACATGTTCTCATCCGTAGCCCCAGGAGAAAGTTGTGACGAGCTTGGAGTCATTATCAGTTGTGATTGGGTTGTAGCACTGGAAGGGACGGTGGACATTCGGTTGTTCTCCGAAGACAAGAGCTGTTCGCAGTTGTCTTTTGATGTCACCGACGTGACAGTAGAGGAACGTTTTGTGTTCTTCTCATTTTTTACAAGCACTTCATCCCTTCGACGCTTGACCGCGTACTCGTCAAGGATGTTGTCGATATCGATGATTTCAGATTTTTGAAGCTTGCCGATTCCTCGCTTTCTCATTTCACGGGGTTTGGGGGCTGTCACGGCTGGGGCGAGTAAAGCTTTTGCTGCTAGCTCTCTATCCTTCCGATACCTATAGTTGGTAAGAGAAAACGTGATTTAATAAAATTGAATGACCAGTGATGAACTGAACGCATCGTTCAAACTGCATGCCTGCATATGTAGATGACACGAGTAAATGCTTTGAATGATTGAATACAATAAAATATATTATTCATGCTCTTCCTTCATTTTCTTTAATTTGTGACAATTTTTTAAATTTTCTCCATATGACATACTATAGATATGAATCAATTAGATTAATTAGAAGCCTTTGAATGGAATGGAAGTTTTACATGTATATATGAGGGATGTATGTACAAATTTAAATATCCAGTGAAAAAAACTATTGATTGACAGTGACAAGATTTTTCTTCATCACATTACTTAAGCATGTATGTAAATGGCAGGTTCAGCTTAGATATATCGAATCGAAAGAGATTCAGCCACCTTTAATTGCCATACGTTATTCCATTGTCCACCACGAAACTGTTTTCACATGCACTTGACCAACGAGATAATGAATGATAAAGTCTGTGATAACTCTATACATACTTGAACCCGTGCCTACAAATAAAATGAAATTCAGCACTCATGCTTTCATAATCCAAGCGATTCGGCGTCAACGAGATCAATTTCACTTGCCACTTTTACATATGCATCATACACCCTCATGATGGGCTGCAGGTCGGTAAAGCGAGACAAAAGCAACCGGATGCCACCTCTCCACGAGACTGATAACATGAAAAGACGATTTAATGCACCGACTGTTTCAGTATTCACAGCTATAACGCCTTCATGCACGAAAGAATTCAATGTGTAGTCATTTACAGTCCTGATGCACCGAAATCCTATTCATTAATAGTATTCAATGCTAAAGAAAGCCTATTCAATTCATATTAAAGTGCCCCTGATCAGGTCCTTTTTATGGCCCAAATAGGTAAAAAAACATGTAAATTAATCAAATTATCTAGAATAGGTACTCACGTGGTCATATTGTTCTGGAAATTTATGGTAAGCATGTGCCATACTATGCACACTGGTAAGTACTTAACTGTACATTTGATCGTTCTCTGTACGTTTCTTCTGAAGCAAACTTTAAATCTTATCTACAGTTCTGAATTGTGCATCATTCATTTACAACATGAGACTAACGAAGGGATGATACATACATATAAAACAAGGCCTATACATTACCACGACATATCTATAACGTCAGGGAAAATTAATGAACTTAAGCGTTGGTGAAGGTCATGTCCTCCAAATGGAAAAAAGACAAAGGAGCATTTTTTAATTCCCTTTCCTCAACTTTCTCCTATGCATTTCATTGACAAATCATGGGACGGGTAACGTATTGTTTAAGTTGAAGTTGACGTAATCGCCTAGAAATTCGAGTGCTTCTCAAGACGAAGGCCGTGCCTATTTTATAATGATATACTGAGTGTAGTTGAGGCATAGCGGAATTCAAAATTTCCTTAAAAAGTATCGCCCCTGAGGTGTCAGGCTTGGGCTGTGAGTGTCTTCAGGTGTATGTGAGTATATGAGGCTACAAAAAAGATGTCATCCATGTTGATAAGCTCTAAGCTTATACCGTTCACCCCGAATTTCAACGCGTTTCGTCTTATCTCTGCATTGAACATGAGGATGGCAAATGCAAAGAAGACTATGCATGGGCCTGATCCGACCAGGACTAAAACATAATATGCATTCATTGGTGTATTGGTGACGTGAGGAAATATTCGTCGAGATTAATTAATTACGCAGATATATTAGTCTCTATATAAGTCTCCATGCAAGACGCATTACCTNAATGCAAAGAAGACTATGCATGGGCCTGATCCGACCAGGACTAAAACATAATATGCATTCATTGGTGTATTGGTGACGTGAGGAAATATTCGTCGAGATTAATTAATTACGCAGATATATTAGTCTCTATATAAGTCTTCATGCAAGATGCATTACCTGCATTACAAATAGAAGCTCAAGTTGCAGCTAAACTACATCTCGAAATTTTCCATTAGAACGGATATGAAAGTTAATGCTTAAGGAAAGAAAAAATATGGTCTACAAGTCATTGGATAATATGCAATCCTGTATGATTTATCCTGTGTGATAAATATTCAATATTGTATGTAAAAATGTGCCTCAGAGAGTGAAAAAAAATATTCAAAATTTCATGTACGCCAAGATTATAAAAAAATAGTAGTTGTAGAGACATTCGAGGTAACTGGATCAAGAAAATGTCAAGGGTGTGTTTTGCTTACCTTTCCAACCACTGTTTGATCTGCTCACCCTGAGCACTGTCATTGGCGATAACGGGTCGAAGGACACAGTCATTGGATCTCTTCAGAATAGCGTCCGGGTGGTGGGGACAATGACGGTTCGCATGAGTAAAGCGCACGGTGCATCTGAAGGACAAAATTTAAAAACCTTATCATCAAATATACATACGATTTTTTCCTAATCTCTATCTCTCCGTAAATAATGTGATATTGCGATTGGCACTGGGCACAAAGGCAACCGTGAAATCTTGAAAAGCCTTTTTATGTTCTCTCTCTCTGATAAAGTTGAAGCTGTGCAATTGAGCCTCCACCTCCACACTTACCTGTTTGTTACATATTTATTTACCAGCGAATCTCCTATTTGCACTGGAAAATACATGCCTACCTCATTTGCATACAGTGCGATTCCTCTCTATACGATACTATATGCATGTGCGTACAGTTTTACACCTCTCTCATCCAACCAAATTTATTGACTTCCCATCACCCACCTCCACCTACACAAAATGAGACATTTTCATACGACTTTTATGAACTGTTTAAACTGACTGCGACAGAAATTTGTTGATCGATTACGTCCATTTTAAACATCAAGTTTCTGACTTGATCGAGTCAGCTTTATCTCTACATTTCGGGGAGTCACTGATCCTGACATTTCCAAATACGAGACTCTCAACGAGCCGTACAAGTGTTGACATCAAATAGAAAAAAAATGGATTGACTTTGACTTGATGATGGGATGAACTATGATACGGTGGTGGAGGCTTTTGTGCGGATATACATTTCAAATTCATAGAAAACTGCATTTAGGATGATCATACTGATAAAACAGATTTACAGAGACTTTCACCTTTTCAAGCAGAGAGGCAAATTAAATACTTTTATGCTCTCCTTTCCGTTTATTTTACAGGTCGATCAACACATTTCTGTGTTTCCCCGTTAAATCCTCCTCTGATTGTGAGTGTATGCATTTCCTGAGACGATCAGAGCGCAAGCGGAGAGGCGGATTTTCGTATGAGAGATAACATCAACGTTTTTATATGAAACCAACATCTTTCAGAATTGTGTACTGGCCAATTGAAAGCACGCTCAAAAAAGCATTAAAAACTCACCCAGGATGTTTGATGGAGCTGGGCGACGACGAGCCTTGGATGATAAGGCTCATGACGACAGTCCGACCTCGGCCGGCCTCGCCTCTTCTCCCCCTCAGAATCTGGACTCTGCGGTCCACTGTTACACTTGGGACTCCCAGAATCCATGGTGTCAAACCAGTCTTCTTCGGATTGATGTCGAACTTTGGGTTGGGTGCAACTGCTCTCCTCAGGAATCGCTGAGATTGTGCTGTTGACTCTGACTCTGACAGATGAATACTGCTTGACAGATTTGGTGGATTGTTTAGAGGAAAGATTTGTTTGTTGGTGATGCTGCTGCTCAAAGATATTGTGTCGATGACGAGACCGATTCACAACTGGCTGCTTATTAACCATAATATTATTATCTGATTCGGAGTCGGAGCATGACTCTGTTAAAGGTGTAAGGTAATTTGTTGTGGAGTCTGCTGCTGCTGAAACACTTACTGTCTGCTTATGCATATTTCCTAAATGTAAGATGCCTGCTGTACACGCAGAAGACTGAGAGATTTCCAGTAAACGCTCTCTCGGATTCTGCTGGCGCAGCTATTCCACGTTATCTGTCAAATATAGAATAAAGGCAAATAAATAAATTTAATGAAAGCAAGTACCAAAATAGATGAGAGGCTTTTGTCAATACGGTTAAATATTTCTCGTGGTTATTGCTTCGGGATTAATTTCATTCATTCAATTCCTACTCGTTGTATTTAGCCACTTATCATCTGCATTCACAGTTTGAATTCTAAGAAAAAAATCTCTCTTTTTCAACCTAAATTTTCACGTTTTAATATCCCTTGTGGATGCTTGCAAGGTATGCCCAACTTTGGTGGAAAAGCAGAGAAGAAAGGTGATGGTGATTTCATACTGCCCATTCCCTTACCACGACTACTTACATATGTACATGTCGAAAGGTCGGTTGAAATTAATTCTGTTGAGAGTGGAATTTTAAGCCTTGACTCCCTTCCCTTGAAAATAGCCCATACGTTATCGAAATCACTCGTCGCGATTATGATGCGAACAGAGAAAATATTCCACCCTCTTTCGTCCTATTACTTGTGAGCTGCCTCCTCTCCTTCTTTAATTTTCTAAAATGATGTGCTACTTACAATGTAGTGTCCTGTTAAAAGAATTTACGAAAAAAAAATTGGGACAGAATGATTGGGAATGGGGGAAATGTTAAAAACAGATTTTAATTAGCCTTTATCGTCATCGCCCTTACTTAATTTGTGTAAGCGCTGCCAATGAATTTCACAATTATACTAGTGACTGTCACACCATGTCCATGTACAAGGAAAAACGTGGAGTTGTGTTCAAGGCACGATTTCTCCTAATGGAATGTTACTTCATTCTTTCAAACAATGACGATTGTCATTTCGTGATTTTACCGAATCTCTTGAATCAATGTAGTGGAAAGGAAAGTTCCGCGGAAAGACCAAGAACTGTTTAATTAAAAATGTTTGGAGCCATTTTATTCGCAATACATGCAATTTGAACTGACTTTTGCTTCCACTTGAATGATGTCACACTCAAAGAGAGTAAATGGTTATAGCATTATTTAAAAATAACAAATATTGTCAACGGAGTAGCCTCATAATTGTTTATGGAGAAACATGCCATTCTTTGCTTTTAAAACGTCAATACTTCCTGCTTATCTCTTTAAACTGCAGTGATAATCCCAGCATTAGCACTGGCGTTTATCGTCTTTTTGCCGACTCTTTTGCGCTCGACATCCACAGTTCCATCCTTCTTACTTAAGGCATATAATGTATGTAGGTATGTATGTATGTAGGTATGCATAGAGCACCCAAAGCAAAGGGCGAAGATAATTCTCCCAAGTACTTAAAATTCCATTCGACAAGCGAAAATGAAACGCTCAGTTTCGCTCATTATCACTCTGGAGAACTACATGCATAATTTGGTAGCTTTCCTTTCACTTATTTGATATTATTTCTAAAGAGTGACCTACAATAAAAATGTCGTCGAGGCATGGTAAGACGAATCATTGTCTTATTTTTGTGCCAGTTGTTAAGCAAATGTCAGGGTACAGAATTTCGCGTAAAATAATCAATATGCATGATTTCTTTCATTTTTAAAATTTATAATGCATATTCCAATAGGATATTTTTGTTAGATGTAGTAAAGTAAGAGTCGCGTAAATCATATAAAACTACGGCCTGGTTCCAATGGGAAAATTCTTGAAATACTTTAAGCTACTAATATTAATAATATGTGGATGAATGTATGCGGCGGCAGTAGGAATGCTATTTTTAAAAGAAAAAAGTGTTTTTTGGAACCTGACAAATCCGCACATTTGTGCTAAATTAGCTTCATCTCTAATCCTATCGTTCAAGGGCAAATATTTAAGATGGCTTTGACTTCATGTATTACGTTTTATATATGTATATGTACCTTTAGCATGCCTACTCTGCATGTGAATTTATTCCGAAGGATAAATAAAATATACATAAAAAAGGGAAAAGAATGTGACGTGGGTACGACGCTCATTTTAAATATTGTACCATTGTGTGACAGTATCTATCCGTTGGGTTTCTAAAACCTTGCAATGGCCATAATAATGAATGGTCTTATGGAGTCTCACAGTTGGTGCTTACACTGGATATATCATTATTACCATCATCATCATCGATATACTGGATTAAAATCTAAAGACAACTGAGACCTCTCCTCGATATTATTGCTATACCCTTCCCAATATCGTACAGAATGGGTACAAAAAAGCATTTCCACAATAACCATAAATAAAAAAGCGAACTTGGTCCACCGCAAAAATGTTTTGCTTTTGACCGACTTAAGGCCATGGAATGGCAGAATAGCTGGGCTGATTAGAGAAGACGATATGTGCTCGATTGCTATGCAGATGTGCGTCTCAGGTCTTATTTTTTGCTCCTGCCTTGCGAACAAAAGGAAGAAAGAGGAAATTTAGGCGGGCGAGCGTCTAGGGCTCCAAAGAGCTGTTCATACATACCACACACACACAACCCTAACTGCTCCTCATTCTCAAATAGAGACATACGGTAAGCTTGAACTTGAACTGATGATGAGAGATGATGGAATGATCAACCCCTCTCTCTTCTCTCTCTTTCTCACCGCATCTTTCCTCACTCACGACTTGAGATCTGCCTCTTTTGCTCTTCAGCAGGTAGGTTGCAAACGGTCCTCTCAAGAGAAGCGCGAGACTTCTCACAATGCATGTGTAGAGAAGGTGCGGGAGGACAATGTTTTCTTCTTTCTCACGTTGAGATCCACAACATTTTCCCCCTGCATCATACCTACTATTATCATGCTGCTGGAGGACAAGTTCTGGCACAGGTACAAATACACTCATGATTCAGACGACCAGCTTCAATGAATGAGGTAATTGTGAGATACATGCTTTGTGACCATTTCTTCGCCTTGCAGACGAAATTTCATCGTTATTTTTTTATGCAACCATAAAAACTCTTCTTCTGCGAGTTGCCTCTAATTCACAAGTACAAACAAATGGGTACCTCATGGAAAACAGGCAGTTAATCCTGGAAAAATACTTTAACTAATTCGAAAACGAGCCAGATGAATTTTTGCATATTATCAAGTTATTAAATAAATAGAAACTTTTTTACTACCCATCTTGTAAAAGGACATTTTTGAATGTTATGACTACTCCAGTAAAATTTAAAGAACTTTTTCTGGGAAGGGATTGTATTTAGCAGGATCATTGTAGGGATAAGGCTAAGACAGAATTTTATACGTGTTTATGTAATTTCTTCGTCGGCTCCTTTATACGTGGCAAAGACCCTTTCTGCTCCCCCGCTTGCTGCACTGCATTATTATAACCTGCAATGTGCAATGCTCAAAGAACTGTCAAAAATTTTCATATCCTCTCATGGACTAAGGTGGGAATGGCGGGTCAAAAAAACGTTATGCAATTACCCATGTAAGTGGGAATGGCGGGTCAAAAAAACGTTATGCAATTATCCATGTACATAAATAAACATAAACTTGCACTTTCACATCATCATCATCAACTCTGAGAGCGCAAATTGGTGCTGCATGCAGATGTATGTACATATACCTATGCAGATATTGAAACATGTAAAAACTCTGATATCTCTACGCTTCCTTATTTAAATAGCTGTTATCAGAGAGTCAGTGTTATCAGTTAAAAAGCCACGGCATGAATCAAATTTTAAATACGACTCTCTTGATATTGCACTACAGACGAAATGCTCTCACTTTCAGTTAAACTACACACTACACACAGTATTTATAGCTTGGCAACATCTTTACTGTTTGACGGTTTCCATTCACACATACATAAGTACTTACACGTACAATTAAAGCGACCAAATATACTTTTTTTCGAAATGTATGAATTAGTTACATTTACACTTGGGTTATGAGTGACATGGAGAGTAGTACCATGCCCCTTGACACATGACGTAAGCTTATCTCTCTACTACGACAAATTTCTGAAAATGAATATAAGATTCAAGAAATACAGGCGACTTGTCACGAATGAACTTTTCTAAATAAATGTACATTTGCACAAATGCGGAAGTTGCTAGACAAAAGTTGTCAACGACGATTGCACTTCGACATGGAAACTGTCCGTTCTCACAACTGTCAATACTTCTTTGTCTTAACATTTAAAAAGAAGTTTAAATATAAATTTGAAAACATTACCTCTCTTCCCGTCCACACGTGACGACACGATTTCCAGTGCGGAATCTTCCTCCGGTGAATGATAGCACTTTGCATGAAACTGAACTTTAATTGCGAAGCAGCGACAACTAGTTGTAGAAACTGTTGAAATGTTTTCACACTAAAATGCATTTCATGTCACACGTTGCAGTCGTTAAATTCTAGCAAACTATTTCTTAAATATGTAGATAAGCGTATGGATTTCACATTGAACACAAAAATTCATAAGGACAAAGTGGACATTGAAATGTCAAAGCGTATTAATGTTAACGTGTGTCAAAGTGAAGCTTTAACATTCATGCTCTTTATTGGACGGAGGAAGAGGCACGGGAGAGAATGAATTGGTGTAAGCCCGTCGGACGATGGACAACAATTGTGCCTTAAACCTTTCTTCAGTCAGCTATAAAGATAAAGGTAGCTCTCTTGTACCAGGGGAACCGTCTTCACATTACCTCTTCTGTCTGTAAGCACGTATGCATCATCATCTTCTTCAGATACAATGTTAGAGCAGTGGATGAGTTGGGAAGAGTTGAGACTTTGTTCGCCTATTCCATTAAATGGCACTGGATGCGGGGAAGACATCTCCCTACTTGTTGTAGGCATATGCACGATATGTAAAGTTCTCTGGATTGATAAGTTCGTTACGGGGGCCGTACACCTCTTACTTCGCGCAACTTTTATTATCACTGCCCTTCTTATTCGACAGACAGATATACATGAGTACGTGCACATCATATTTTATTTCCCATTTCGATCTATGCAAAAATAGAATTTTAAATTGTAACGCGAGGATTTGCTCCTCAAATTTGAGGAGTTTCAAACGTTAAAAATGTAGGGATGGGCCACGGGAAGTCTTTAATTATACTACAGCTGCTTGATTTTCAAAAATTGGAAATGAAATAATTGGGATAACACATTTGTTGGAGGCGCAATGAAATCATGGGTTGACATAATACGTGTATGCTCCCTTTGAACTGGAATGTGGCTACAAATGTTTGTACATTCCCCGATCCAGTCCTTTAACAAATCATACGGGCTGCTTTGGTCTGTGCCAGCCAGGACAGGGCTCTAGTAAAAAAATCATGAAAACCGATGCCTTGTTGCTGGTTCCTCCCATTCCATGATGGAATTTTGCAATTCCATTTTTATGACAGGATGATGCAAATAATAGGATAGTANCTTGTTGCTGGTTCCTCCCATTCCATGATGGAATTTTGCAATTCCATTTTTATGACAGGATGATGCAAATAATAGGATAGTATTTGGAAATGGAAAAATTTCCATGTCTAGTTTCGTCGGTTTTATTTAGATTTTGTACATTCTTAAAAATATTCCGACAGAACTTGAAAATCAAATCCTGTATTCTACATTCCAATTTGCTTATAATTAAATGGGTGAAAAATTAGTCTCCAATAAAACCCTTACATAGTGATCATTGATGCAACCGCCCAAGCTGCGCGGACATCTTTAAATTATAATTTTAAGTACGATAAAATTAAACAACATTTTAAAGAACGTAATGAAAATTAAATGACATTCTAAGGAGCTGGTTCATACAAATACTTTTAAATAAATATTTTAAACCACGCAGACCTTTTAAGTTGATTCAAAACATCTGCCAAGAATTTACTAAAAATTGCGATGCAAGACAATGCGAAAAACTTATTTTAATGTTGCTAGGCTAGGTTAGTTCACAAATGTCACCTACTTTTGTCGCAGTCACTTCATGTCGGTGGTGAGATTAGATGACCACGAAAAGAAGACTCAAAGGAGAAACGAGAATAGGCCTCTGCAAATTCATGAATGATCTCCGGATGAATGAAATTTGACAAACGGCAAAACACAAGACAAGAGCACTGATAATAAGTTTGCTGTAGGTCGATAACTTTGCTCTTTATACGACCATTTTGCACTTGCCCCATTCATTTCGTTCACCACGCAGAGCACTCTTGCTTTTTATTTGACTATCTGAATTCGAGACGTTCCACAATTCAGGAAATCCATCCATTACTTACTAATAAGTTATTATTAACGATTGATTTGTTCGCCAACGAGTTTTGCATATGAAAATGAGCTTTCTCGTTAAAACGATTGTAAAAGTTTAAGTAGCAATACTTATTACAGTCCAAGATAGATAGTGCGACATCATTTTTGAAGAGCACCAAACGCTCTAGCTTCCGTAAAAGCCGTAAAGCAAGTAAAACTAATCTTCCAAATTCTGTGACACATGCCAAATGACAGGGTTAAACTAAGTCGCAGTTAAAGATACTAGTCATATTTTTTGCGCGTTGAAATTGAAGTGTTTAATAACGGAGCATAAAAGATCCACAGATGAAAAAAGTATTCATGTCAAAATTTAAAAGGCGATCGATCGATAGTTTAAAGCTAAAAGTTGATGGCACTTCCGTAAAAAGCCGTAAAGCAAGTAAAACTAATCTTCCAAATTCTGTGACACATGCCAAATGACAGGGTTAAACCAAGTCGCAGTTAAGATATTAGTCGAGCATCATATATTTTTTGCGCGTTGAAGTTGAAGTGTTTAATAACGGAGCATAAAAGATTCACAGATGAAAAAAAAGTATTCATGTCAAAATTTAAAAGGCGATCGATCGATAGTTTAAAGCTAAAAGTTGATGGCGACAGTTGGCACGTACGATCCAAAGCTGAAGTACTTGAGATCCTCATGGGTGCATAATTAAAAGAGATTCAGTTAGTCGGCCTCCTCAGATCTGGCCTACCAGTTCATTATGTATTTGCCTTCTGTTCCGGGTAATTTTCCTTATTAAAATTCAGTTCCAGAAGGAATATTCCCTTTTAAGAGGTTACCTTCTGCACTCTTTTTTTTAAAGTTTAGCACTGCTGAAAAAAATCGACCCTTCGTCTTCTTCTCCATAAAATGTATGTTAAAGTGAATGATTCTGAAGCATTTGCAAAAATTGGGCGCATAAGAAGCATCTTGTTTCTAAGAACTTCATCCCCCGATAAATAATTGACGAGCACGAAAATCGTCTCTGTCAGAGTGGTCTTTATGCAGTGATGTAGTGGTCCACCTTGGAAAGAAAAATGCAATGCCTCTATCTCCAATCGAATGAATATTAGCACGAACCCGGAGAAAAAAAACTACCAGAGACGAATATTGTTGCCATCTAAGAGTACGCTCCTACTAAACAAATCATGTCCTAACTTTTCTAACCGCTCAAACGAGTCTTTGTTTTCATAGAAAAGAAGGATGAAGGTCTTTCGTAACAAAGAACGGTGCTTCAAGTAGACACGCATAATAGGACTGGCTGGTTGCGATTGCTTGCATTTTGCACTGCTCCACTCAAGAAGCTCCATTAAATACATGTACATATGTAGATACACCATTTCATTTCATACAATTTTTTTTTGCTTATTATCCAAACTTGACTCATTTCGTTTTTTTCTCTTCGCCTTTGGTTTCTTCAAAACTTTTTTTAGGAGAAGAGATAGAAGCACATGTCATTTTTGCGAACACTTTTTTCTCCCATGATTGCTGTTGTTCTTCAGTTGGCTAACATGAACCACAAAGTAAATTTTTTTTGCAGTTGGCCATATGGCAGGCTCCAGAGATCAAACTGGTCAGAAAAGTAAAGCTTTTGATGTTGTTGAAAGTGCATCTATGTCCATATTATTTTTTATTATTATGCCATTTAAGTGACCGCCGAATGAGCAAATTCGTTCCACATCACATGCACATATAGACACAAGTACAAAATGGTAAAAGCTATTGCCATTTCTCTATCCGAGTTTCACACATGCCATGTAACGTGTAAATGGAGTTGGGCATTTCATTTTTTTCGTGAAAAGTTGACTTCAAGGTAAAGACTAATTCTTGACATTATAATTTAGAGGCTCTTTCTTCCCTTTCTCTATGATTCCCGGCGTAATTTTCGTGGATTGCAGTAGTATGCACCTGATGGTATTGCGAGAGGAGATTCATGAAGTGAGCACGGGGCTGGAATTAAGTTGACGTGGCATCACTTCACCACAAAGTATCATTTTAGGACGAATAATAAAATAAAGCACAGATGTTTTATTAAAGTATATTATTCCATCCGCACTTATTAAATGCTTCTCTCTATGAAGACCAAGAGATAAAAACATCCTTTCTACGACAAATCATGCAAATAATTGATAAGCTCATCCGCCATCGTGGTTGATCCTACAAAAACCATTTTTAAAGGATTCTTCCAAAATTGGATCTGCTGAAAAAGTATGGAATAAACTTTCTTGTAATTAATTACAATTCGCTTTTTACTCAGTACTAGGCAAAGACAGCTTTTTTCAATTATAATTTCCAGTGATAAGGGGATTCTGATGACATTCGATTCTTTTGATGTCAATGAGCCTGTGACGTCATATCCTAAAAACGTTTTGATCATTACGTAAAATAATGTACAAGTAATTCATGTATTGTCCACTCTCCCCACGCGAGCAAGACCATATCTGATTCAAATTACGTCTATATTTACGTAATAACGACGCTTACTCCTTCATTTAATTGGCTCAAAATTCATAAAAACGAGATTATACAGCTAAAAATAACAAATACTTGTGTAGTTCTTTTCCTTTTCTAAAAATGCATTGAATTTTCGAAACGCTGTGTGCAATATGCAGCAAAGCATTTTAAATGTAAATGAATCGATATACCTATATCCTGTGAAAGCA
>JAHZMY010000063.1:0-15923 GCA_027743915.1 Seira sanloemensis
TTGGTAAATTTGATGCGGAGCTACAGGTTTCAAAATTGGTTGGAGACAGTAGGAATCGAACTGGGATCGGTTTAGTAAATATCAGGTATTCTCACTATTACATATATCTCGAGATTCTTCCGTCCTCCTTTGCCGCTTAATTACCAACGGCAAATATTTATTATTATTTATATATATTATTCAAGATTTTTAGCATTTTATGGGAAGCTTTTGCAAGCAATAAATTAATAATCAGCACCCTGATACTATCACTACTGCAGATTAAAAAGTTTCTAAATATGTACAACTTTTATTGCACGTACATATATTCAGCGTCTTGAAAATTTCAGGTGAAAACAAAAGAACTAGCACAATGTTTTCAGGTGGGTTATAGTGCGCATGGAAAAGCATTATGCATCTTGCCTTTTTTCTCCGCAGTGCTTCTGAATAATGCATGAAATGTTGTTATTTCATACACGATTTCAAGTCCTTATAACGGTAAAAATTCATAGTCGAGTCGAGCGTAGCGATTAAGCCTTTCTTTTTTTAAAATGGCCAAATTCATATACCTACATAAACACACAATGTTATACGGTTTGGCTTGATGGAACAGAAGTAGATTTATTTTTATGCTCACAAAGCATCTCCTCAAAGAAAAGCAAAAGATTGGGAAAATTGATGCGCAAAAAAGACGTTTGCTTTCTCCATTTTCCTTTCTCTTCACTTGAGAGCACGTACAAAAGTAGTACATCGCAAGCTTTGAGCAGACATCCGAGGTCTTGTTATTATCCTAGGAAAAAAGTTAGCATACCACAGATAGATGTAGTCAAAGCAAAGCTATCAGCGTAGCCGGAATTTAATATTATCTGTGCTTGAATGAATCTTATTCATGCGTATATCTGTGCCTGTAAATTCGTTTTGCGAATGAAATGGTTGAAACTTGGAGAAGCTCACACACCACGTATCCCTTCACACAGTCACTTCACAACAAAAAAGATTCAGAGGGAGAAAAGTACTTGTGAAGTTATAAAAGCTGGTAAGTTTCCTTATTCTGGAATTTTTTCTACTCGTACAGCTCCTCCCTAAACCTCCTTTGATTCCATCAGACGAAAATTCTGCTCCATGATTATTTGCAGAGAAGAAGATGCAAACGTAAAGTGAAAAGGCTCTACTAAACTCCTGAGAGGGTATATGTATGTAGATACACACATATGAATTCAATAGTGACATCATGAACTACGAAAGGAGTCTTTCAGATGGAGAGGATGGGACGACAAGGAAAGAGGCAAAAGCATTTTCATCCATGTTCCCCTGATTTGCATCCCTTTGATCTCTCAATCTATCTAATCTTATGCGGTTTTCAGCTTTTTGATCGTCGACGTCTCTTTGCCAGAGTTTGAAAAGTAAGGCTCTTTGTGAAGAATTTATTTCAGAACTTTTGCTTCCTTTGCTCTTTCTCCATACATTAGCATGAATAATTTCCCCTGATCCCTCAAGTCATTTGACTTGAAAAGGACTCTCGGTAAAAATACGGTTACGGTAATTATTCCCTTGAAAAGAGCAAATTGAAATATAATCAGAGTCAGCCATTCATAAAATTTCTGAGAAATATTGTGGAATGACCTTTCTGATATCACAAAAACCTATTTGGGAAATCTAAATTAGTGAAGGGATCTTGCTTTTAAATATGAACCGACTTACAACTTGTAGTAAATTATAATTTTTCACAAACATGAGCAAGTCCTTTAGAAAGTAAAAATTACACGTTAGCAATCTTTTAAAGCCAAATACACATTAAGAGCTACCGGACATTGTAACACGGTATACATATTAACTCATGTTAATACTCGTCACAAAATATATTTATAAATTAAAATCTTGAGTCTTGAATGATTTGTGGGTAAATAAAACGATTTTTAATATAATGAATGGATATTTAAAAAGTGCTCAAGGTAAAACGCAACATTTCCGAACTTTAGTTCTTTTCAGCTTTTGCGATTTACAAATTTAAAGTAATTTATCTCGTCTATTCCAAATCTAAAAAGTTCTGCAACTTTTTCCCACATCAAGTTGAAGCCTGAAAAAATGTTTCATATCTTTGAACATGTTTTCAACTTGAAGTCAAAATGAGAAACTCGACAGAGTTGAAAGCAGTGCTTTGAAATAGGTAACATGAACAAGTTCAATATAGTTTTAGAGCCGCCACGAGTACATTTCTCGGATAAAATTAGTTTACCCAAGTAAAAACAGCAATTTGTGGTTTTCTCCGGCACGGAGTGGAATCCTACAGCAAAAAGTATACTGATTAAAGTTACATGCATCTGGTTGAGTTAAGCCGTGATCTCAAACTGTTCTCCCTCCTTTCACGATAAAATATATAGGCAGTTTCGACAAAGCAAAGCAACAGACAAAACATACGTACTCTGCTCACTCTCAGCAGCACAACTGGAAATATCAAATGTGAGAGAAATTTTGTGTGTGCATGCAGTGTACAGGAGAGAAAGTGAAATCAAAGGAGGGTGGAGTTTCCAGTCTCGGATCCGGATTTTCTTATCCCCAGCATCCACTCAGGATTTTCTGTGCGCACCCGGTGAAATCCGAGAAAAGCGAGTAGTCCGGGATTTTTAGACTTTTCTAAAAGCCACGCACACCCACCAACCAATGCACATATTGCATGCAATACCAATCACCAGTTAAAGAAGCACTGCTCCTTTTACTTTTGTCTTCTCGTCTTTCTCCTTATAAAAAAGGCAATAACATTTCTGACTCAAAGAGATGTACCCTCTTTGCTCGTATGATTTTTCACGATAATTTAGGAAAAGAACAGAAAGTCTTTCCTCATCCAAAATAGTTGCTATACAGAGCAGGATTGAGTTCAAACTGGAAAATGCCTGCTTTGGAAATGCCTTAAAAATGATGGTGTTAACTGCTCGATTCTATCTATATATACTTATATATGAATGCATATGCCTCGAGTATTCAAAACCTTTTGCATGGGCACAGTGGACCACAAAAGCAGAATATTTCCCTTTTCCAGAAACTCCCTCTCCGTGCTTTGTAGGAAGATAAGCTGATATATGAGATGAAAAGGATAGGAGTCGAGTTGTCTCCGCTTTCTACTTTATAACGAAGACAGCACCACCAATGATGATGATGCATATGAGCCTTTGAACAAAGTGCACGGGCAATTCATCTGTCTCTTCGTTTTCCCTAGACATATTATGCGGGCGCACTGGCCCAACTTACTTGACTACATGAGCGTAGAATATGACTTCATGTAACACTTATATAATAATGTGTGTGCACATGTATCCAATCTAGAGAAAAAAGTGTTGGTGAATCTTGTCTCGTAATAATCCCTCCTTTTTTACCCCAAATGGAATTCGGATTTCAGGTTTTTTAGTGACTCCCGTTATTACTCCACATCTGCTTTTGACTTTCCTCTTGTACTCTTTCCGAGAGTAGACTGACTTCACCAACTCAACAGACTTTCTCACTTTCTCTCACTTCACCAGAAAACAACGACTTCACTGTGACTGTTAAAAAATCATGGTTTAGTGTTCTTTTAGATTTCACAACGACACAAGCACCCAGAAAGATAAGTTGTGTTAACTGGGTCATATACAAACTCATTTACTTTCTCAGCTTTTCATGCAACAAATTTTGGTGAAAGTGTACATGGTTCGCATTCAATTATGAAGTTAAAAAGATAATTTTCTCGCACTTGTCTAATACATAAAATCATTTGTATTTCATCAAATATAAAAGTTCATTGCAAAAAATTCTTTTAAATATTGCCTCGACAATTATTATGGAGGAAAGTGATCGTCAATCCGACTTGCTAACACTGTTGCAAAAATGTGGTGATCGAAGTGCGTTCAGACTTGTTGCACCTGCCGCGCACGGATATGCCAGTTTATTTAAAAGCCCAGGTATACTCAATTATTAAATTGAACATTTTAAAAACTGATTACATTAAAATGAGAAAAAATGTCTATACAAAAATTTTGACCAATGAGCTAACCTGTCAATTCGCAATAATTTTCAGGGTTTCCAGCAAGTCAACACTTAAAAGCTTGGAATGATTTAATTCCGCTTCTTCCTTCATCAGTCGAGCAGGTATCCCTATGCTCTCCACCGTCAACATCTTCGTCCTCCTCCTCGTCAATTAATTCTGCGCTTTTGGCATCTCCCAAATCTCTGCTTTCCTCCACATCTGAATCTGCCATCAGCGTTTCAAATAATAATTCCAGCATCAGCATCAGCAATAACAACAATATAACAATTAATGTGACATCTTCGGATGACTCGTCATCAAAAGATGGCCCCTCAAGCCCTAGTCCTCCTCCAATAACCGCGAAGCAATTCAGCGTCACTTCATCGGGATGCGTGAAACCATCCGAGATCAAGTTTGGAATTGACAGATTACTCAGGCCAAAAGTCCTTTCCGTAAAGGACATACTAAAACGCAATGAATCCGCTTCGTCCTCGGCTGATCGCAACAACAAAGATTCCCCCGCGTCCCCCGCACCAGCCTCTCCATCGCCACTATCCTCCATCAACAATCTTTCAAGTAACAACAACAATGCCATAAAAGGCAACGCGAGTCCACCCACACCTTTTTCAACGGCCGTGTCCACGGCAGCGTCCGCACTTTCATTTGGAAGTCGATTAGGCCTCCTTCCGGGGTCGAATTCCGCTTCGTCGCTATCCGCAGTAGCATCCTTAGCCGGGTCTCACCTCGCCCCATCTTTAGCCTTCCCGAGCATATTTCTGCCCGCACATCATCCTTCCGCCGCATTACTCCTCCCGTTCCAAAGCAGTCTTTTGTTCCAAAAGCCCGTAGGCAATCAACAACAAGCTCATCATCAGCACCATGGACATTACCCCGCACAGCATCACAACAACAATAATAATCACCACCACCATCATCACCATCACCACTTATCTGGCCCTTTCACACCCCATTCATCACTTCTTGGCAAGTCTCATATTTTACCTCTTGGTCTTGGAGGAGGCATTATCGGAGGAGGAAGTGGCAGTGCTGGTAGTGGCGGTGCGAATGGTTCAATTGTTGGAACTGGAAGTAGTGGAGCTGGAGGAAACGGTGGAGGCAGCAAAGGGCACCCTACGCATCATAATAATTCAAGCGTTGTCGGCTCTTGTTTTGTTCTCTCTTCTTGTTATTATTATTACCGCTTCTTTTCTTCCTCCTCTCTCCCAGTCGCACTCGGTTATTTATCTCTTTTTTCCTTCCCTTTTGTTACCAAATATTTTGTGTTCAGCGGAGCATGGGGATCTATTATGTATGCAATTATTCACGGCTTTATTAACTTTCCCGAGCTGTATGGGACTCAATGATTGAAGACATGTACAATACAAGTGTGTACAGATACTTTTTGACCTTACTCACAGGGATAAAGTTTAGAAAATTGAAATTTTTATCGTTTATAGTAACACTTGTTTGTTCCCAACTTTCACCATGCTCCTTTGTGATGATGACATTATCTCTTTTATGAGGCTCTAATTTTCCGACATGATCTTTACATTTGTACATATATAGCGCCTTGATTAATGGTTCCCTGCTATTTTGTCTTTTTCTTTTTCGTTGCAAAGATTACGTATTATTATTATTAGTAAACGACTTGCATCTATGTACATGTTGTAAGATTTGGTTGATACTTGTGTATCAAAAATCCATTTCCTCAGTTTCAATATAATTTTTCAAGTTTGTCGCATTATTTTGATTAAAAACGTAGCTTATTTAAAATATGTTCCTTTTTATAGAGCTGTACATTCGATCGAGAAAACTTTCTCCTGTTCACAATGTGGAAAGTCCTTTAAGCGCTCTTCAACATTGTCCACCCATCTTCTTATTCATTCAGATACGAGGTATACCATTCTTTTATATCATAATAGATTTGGAGATTGTACTTGATTTTACCTTCAACTTTCAACTGGCTACTTGTTATGATTATGAGTTTATTCATCCCGTTATACTCTTTTCGTTCTCAAACTTTCCATAAAATAAACTGGTTAAATATGTGCCTTTGTCAAAAATCTCTACTGTTGACTAATAATAACTATGAATTGTTCTTTTTCTAATTTGACGTTTCGACCACTTCCGGTTCTACTTCCTTTTAAACTCATTCATATCTTTTTAATTGTAAGACAAAGCGTATCATTATCTTATTTATTTTCCAAGATTAAAACTAACAAATTCCAATTCTTTTCTATATTTTAGCTTGATTTTGTTAGGTTTGGACACAAAATGTTAATTAAAACCAAGTATTTAAATATCGTTTGTCGCCTTCGTATTTCTTGATAAGGGATAATCGAAGGAAAATTGATTTATACATTCTATATTTTTGCTTGATTTTGTTAGGTTTGGACACAAAATGTTAATTAAAACCAAGTATTTAAATATCGTTTGTCGCCTTCGTATTTCTTGATAAGGGATAATCGAAGGAAAATTGATTTAAACACTGTGCTATAATTTGCTTCATTTCTTGGTAAGTGATGCGTGAGTTGGGCCAAGTTCTTCTAAGCGCTATTTTTTAAAATAAGAATTCATGCAAAAATATGTTCAACTAAACAACGCAATCTGCAAAATTTGTAAATGTAAAGACATGAAATTGCCAAAAACCAAACGTGCATTGCTTAAATATTTTAGAGAATCCAAGTATTTTAATGTTGAACATCTCGTCTATCGTTATTTTGAGTGACCAACCTTTATGAAAGAGATTAAGTTTAAAAGCCACAACTTAAAATTACATATACTGGAGAAAAAGGCTGCAAAAATCATTATCCTTCTTTCCATGAACCATTCACGCTTTCCTCATAATTACGCAATCAAAAAGAAGACTTGGGGAAAGGAATCTGCTTTATTGCTGAACATATGGTCGGAAAGAGAGCAACAGAGTGTATACCAGAGATTCCCTTTATTTTAAATAATGTTCTGGAGAGAACGAGAAAGCAGTTGTAATTTTTTGACAGTGATAGAGGCAGTACAGCGGCAAAGCCACCAGGCCACTGTGAAAAGTGGAAATGAGAGGCAAGATTCATCTCAAGTTACCCACATTACACAACCAAAGCTCAACTCTCAGAGAGAGTAAAAGCTCACAGAGTCGGCTATAAAAGCTCTCTCTCTCTCTCTCTCTCCCTTCCACATTTCTCACAATGTACATACATCCCGTATACCCCTCTATTTCATCCTGCTCTTTGAGCCGTGCTCAAGGAAGAAACAATAATGTTTTTTTGTAAAACACATTAAAAGGGAAAAGGCAGAGAGAATGGTTCTGCGAAAAGAAAACAATTTCTTTTAGAGCATTGCATTTCATAACGACATGGAGAGCTTTATCTTTGCCTCAGATAGTTATAAAAAGAAGTTTCCACTCATCCTGATCTCTTAACACTTGACTCATCTCCGATCTTCTATTCGAAGATCCTGTTAAAGGAGAAAAAGATTAAATCCCTGGTTGATACTTTTCTTTTACTGTGCTTCCTTCCGAATCTTTCGTTGCCTTTTTTGCTTTCTTTCCTTCTTCTCTCTCCCTCCCTCTCTCTCTCTCTCTCTCTGCATGTACACATATATATGTATACATTCTTGTTCTAAAGTACTCAAAGATATTCTCACAACCACATACATATCTCTGATATTTAATTCACGCTCCTTTCCTCATTATTACATTGCATAATTTCCAGTACTCTATTACGTATTCATAGAATCGGACAAAGGACTCCCTTTCCACTCGTTACGCAGCCACCCTTCCTCATATTTTATAATTATTATCGCATCCATATTTTCCAAGAAAAGCGCAACATTATTATATCCCTCTTCATTGTTATCATTACAACTATTAAATTGTTTTGTACACTCTCTGAATGGAAGTATTACGTCTTTATGGAGTTGTGTGTGTGTGGTGGTGTCTCTTTGTAATCACTTTGCACGCAGGCTAAAACGACAATAATCATGGGATAATGCGGCTCTTGTTGTTTTCACAAAGCTTACGGATGTTTTTGTTTGTGGTGAAAGGAAGGCAGGAATGCTTACATCACATCATCATTACTAAACCATGGCTGTCAGCGTCATCATATCGTCACCATCAACACACAATCATATTACTTGTTTCCGAGCTTATCCTTGTTCCTATTATCCCTGCAGCTCAGGAATATGGCTGTCAGCGTCATCATATCGTCACCATCAACACACAATCATATTACTTGTTTCCGAGCTTATCCTTGTTCCTATTATCCCTGTAGCTCAGGAATAATATGCTTACCCTCAAACTATTTTTATGCCTATCATTCCACCAACAAAGGAGGAAATGTGTTTTCCTCTGTTTCATACTTTTATACATTGTGTCCTATTAAGGAGGGAGAGAGAGAGTCTCAGTCGAAATCCCCTGTCTTCTCTCGTTTCCCCCGATATGTGTGAGAGCAAACACCTGTTTTCCCCATCTTATTTACCACCGTAGGGCATGATTTCTAAAATAATGCCACAATCCTCAGAATAACCGGGGAAAATTGTAAACCGTGATATGGCTATCCGTTTTTCACTGCGAGCAGTGTAAAAAGAGATTCTGACTTGTTTTCGCCACGGAACTTTCCTTCTCATGGAGATGTGATGCGAGTGAGTGCTGGGATCAAGTCTCCGAAAGATGTAGGAATCTTGGTCATTTTTATACTTCACAGGAGAAAGAAATAATGCTGTCCTAAATACTCCAATCTGTTTCACATTCTCGGAAACAGAGTTTGATGATTCCTGAGGTTGTTTCCTTTTCCTTCATTTACCACGAGAAAACAATCCTGCACTGATATCAGAGATATCTATGTATGTATGTAGCGTACAAATGCACCGTATAGGTATGTATGTGTGTCGTACTTCGGATCGGGGTTTATGGGTCTTTTATACTCAAAGTATGTACATGGTACAAAAGTACATCTTGTATCGTTATTTACTTACACAAATCTATGTACAAAGGAATAATTTGTACACTAGACTCACAACCCTTTGTAGAATCGCATCAAAGAAAATGCGAAAAGTTGATGAATGGATTTTTATAAGAACTGTGCGGGGTCGTAATATGATGAATGATGTGATGATGATAAAATTATATGTAATATGCAACATTGTTTTCCACAGATTTTTACTTTGATATTTGATTTTTAAAATTTATTATTTTTGTGTATATTCCTTCTTTTTAATAGAAACTAACATTTCTTATATTTTGAGATGCAAAAAGTAAAGCACTACATAAATATTTCTTTAACTTTCATTTAAGTTTTAATTCCATAATCGGACTAATGATTTTAATTATGTATAGTAATCTTCGACTAATTGAGGAACAGTTTATGTGCTACTCCATAAATTAAATTTATTACAAGGTTAAAACTGCGTTGTTGGTGTGAAGAAAGCTGAATGAACTCCATGAAAAATCCGTATTTAAAACTTTAACAAATATGGACTACAGCAAAGTAGAGAGACCGATGGGTAGGGGAACGTGAATGCCCTGCATTAAGAGACGACAAGCTAGCGAAAATCTCACTATTTTAACAAACGAGAGTTCATGCTTCTCTCAGATCACGGTAGCACCCAGCAGCTGGAGATGGCGGTACACTGCACATTGAGACAGTTATAGCCAACAAAGATGATGTCGATGCGCTGAAATGTGTAAGGCAAGTATAACTGCGATAATACTTATCTATTTGTTAAATTGAGCATTGAGATTTTTTTGTTATTGCAGAAAATGCATAGGTAATTGTGAAGTTTTACATTTATCATATTATCAGACATAATATTCATATAATCTCTTAGTCGATTGGAGTACGTGTGGACCAAAAGACGTTGTAATTAAATACTTTGCTCATAACGTAATGGGAAATGACTACTTGTTTCATGCCACTCTGGAATCTGTTGTTTCGTAATAAAATTTATACCTTAATCCTTGTATGTTTCACCTTGTTTATATCTACTTATACTTTATCGTGTTTCCTTATGCCTCATATTCAATTTGAATATTCTAAATGCGGCAGTAATAATTATTCTGAACAGATACATGTGTGGCCATGAGCCATTTATTTATGCAGTCACATTCCAATAATCTCCAGAGATAAAAGTTGAGAGTTTTACTACAACATACATAGGTTTTGGAGCCAGCTCGATCTTGCTCCAATCCGATTGCTTTTGCAACATGTCTGAAATTTGACAGAACAATAAATTGCCTATTAGCCTTACCCGTTCAAATTTTCTCTCATCAGCTGTATCAAATTTCATTATAATAGGCGCACAAGCACCCAAATAAGTTTACCATATCTGTAATCATTACAAGAAATTATTTGAACCCAGAATTGAATCACCAAATTGAACAGATCCACGAAGAAACGGACCCATGATTAGTTTATGTGATTGCAAAAAGTTGAGAGCTCACACTAAACAAAAATGTCTACTCAATATGCAGATCATTAAATTAAAGTCAGTTTATATTTACATGCTGAAAATATTCTTATGCCCAACAAATATAATTGGTCAAACTTTAGGCTTCGAACTTGATATCATCAATTATCATTCATGCATGTCTTCTCGCCTCTGTTTCCATCCACTTGCGAAGCGGAGACAGCAGTCAGGATTTTGGCTTGGATGTTGAAACATGTTTTCGCTTCTTTATTACAATATGAATCAATTCATGGCCAATTCAAAATGTAATCCTCGAGGAATACACGTCTTCGTGAAAAATGAAAGCTAACAGCTCCGACGCACTTTGTGGCAGAAGAGCAGGAGAAACAGTGGCTGAATAAAGTGCTGCTGATTATACCATCATTTGACCTACATACTTCGAATAAAAATTTCGAGATGTCGTGTCTTTTATCTTTGTACTCTTTTAAAATCCCTATGCATATGTTCCTCCCATTCATAATAATAATGCGGTTTTAATCCAGACACCACACCAAATCATCGCTTCGCCCAAAAGCACAAATCCTGCAGATTCAATGCTCGTTTTCCTGAGCTGACACCAGAAATTCATATTGAACCTTTGAACGTAAAAAAAGAAGAGAAAATGTGCCTCTTGAAAGACAAGTTACCGTACTTTGTGTGTCTATAAGCGTGTTTAATTACGCAAAATTCAGTTCCTTGTTTCAATATGCGAAGTATGAAAATATAGAAACTTTTAAAGACCTTAAGACGTATGAACACAGCTGCTTGTCCCAATCAAAATCCATTCTTCAGGATTTGAAATTTATAAGTCTTTGGATTCCCTTGCCTCGCAGAAATAAATCTGGACTTTGTCATCTGCAAAGCCATTAAAAAGTTAGAGGGAGTTGTTTTGCGTTACGGGTGTTTTTCACATCAACGTGTCATCATTAGCGTCATCTAATCCAGTATTTCATAACTTTTCATCGTGTGGGATGATTCCGCCTCATCTTTTTAATGACCTTCACCCCCATTGGTGAAGTCAGCTTGGGACATTACAGCCACCTACGAATAGATTCTTCTCTAAGATTGCTTTGAACCCGTCATTTATCTTAATTTCTATGATAAATCTAGCGACCTTGTCCCTTTGAGGTTTTGACATTTAAATTGGAGCAGGTGACATCTCACAATTTACTGAACTGGGCAGAATTTTTTTATAAAGTCAACATTGACGTGCACGGAGATCCTAAATGATCAAAGCATTTGAAAGCAATTTATCGGTGGTATAACAAAAATAATGCAATTAAAATTGGAAATATGTGCCTGGTTGTGCGCAAAAAAAGCAACATAGCGACCTTTCCATGCACTAAATAATTAAGTACGGATAAACCACACCTCGGCACATTTTTGACATGCAATTCTCCTGAATCAAGCAAAGCTTTTACTGTATCTACTCACCATAAAATTTTTAAATGCACGGAGATCCAAAATGATCAAAACATTTGAAAGCAATTTATCGGTGGTATAACAAAAATAATGCAATTAAAACTGGTATGTGCCTGGTTATGCGCAAAAAAGCAACATAGCGACCTTTCCATGCACTAAATAATTAAGTACGAATAAACCACACCTCGGCACATTTTTGACATGCAATTCTCCTGAATCAAGCAAAGCTTTGACTGTGCTCACCATAAAATTTTTAATATTAGTGATAAAATTTTTGCTCATGTCAACGGATTTAATGGTACATGGACATGCAGGAAAATTCCAAAGATGAATTTTTGGCATATGTGGACAAGGTTTTCTGTCGAAGTTAAGCATTATCATCATCGTCAGTCAAAGTGCAGTCTTCTTTACGCCCAATTATTGCTTGACTTTGTGTAAACACTACTGCACGAACCTAAATAAATTGTCTGATGAGCAAATTCAAGTGAAATGCATAACCTCTTGTCTTGTGGAATGCATACGAGTTTTAATTTCGTCCAGTGCAACACAGACGTGAAAAATAAAGAGTATTGATTACATTATGATCGCTCCCTAATTTGATAATAAATGACATGATAAATATTTTGCCAGTCTTAACGGATCTGATGTTGTTGAGAGTGGCACCATAAAACCTAGAGATTATCATAATGGAATGTTTAGTCTGCCTGAGAAAGCATCTGCATCTGCTGATTTATACATTTTCAACTTCAAAGTTTTGAACCGACAGTAATATCATTTAGATTTCATGTTCATGCATGCATTACTACGTAGTATTCCTCCTGTTCAGAAGCTCATGTACCCGAACAATAACGAATTTATGTTTTGAGCTCAGAGAGAGGAAACGATAAAAATTTAAATGATCGCATGCTAATAGGAGGCGTTTGCAAAACTTCCAACTGAATTCTGATTACTACTTCCAGCAAAGTCGCTCTGCAGAGTATCTCAATAATGCTCTTCACGGGCAAGAAATTTTATGTACCAAAGCAGATTATTTTTCTACCCTGAATTTGCATAAATTTCACTCCCCGCATTGTAAATGCATCACATTTATACTTGTACAAAACAGTCTTTAAAACAGCGTGTTGTCGTATGCATTTCAAAAGGTTTGTAGGTGACAAGGGCTGTAGTGACAATAAAAGTTGCAGGATGGTGTGACTATGAATCGATAACGAACAAGTCGTATTTTCTTTTTGCCATAATTGGCTCCATTAAATTTAATGACCGTGCATAAGAATAGCAAATTATCGTGATAGCTCATCATTCCACAATACTGAGATATTAAAAACAACTTTTAAAATTCTTTTAATTTTGCCGTTATTCAACAAAGTGGAAAATGTGTCATGTCATGAGGTAAGAATCATATGCTCCTCCGACGCCTGAAATCGGAACAAAAAGTTTCATTGTCCGGTTGATGAGCTCATTCTCTTGAGATAAACAGTTTCATTTTTATTTCCTTCCCAATCCAACTATACTTTGTAACTAATGAATATATAATGGCTTTCTAATTGAATATAAGGAAAATGGTTGAATGACATAAGTATTTGCTTAAGGATTGAAAAAATGTAGTTCACAATCACAATTCAATGTAATAAAGATTATTGCCTCTTATCGCTATATTCACACCAACGGATTTAGGGACGGCAGCGGTAGAAACGGGAAGATTGACTTTGTTCCTCGTATATCAATAGTTACATTTGGAATCTTGCACGTACAAATATCTGTGCAGACAAACGACCGTTTATCTCGGGTTGAAGGAATTAGGGAATACGCATCAACACTTTTTCATCATCAAGCATCAACGTGATCATCTCACGACGAAGGGTCGCTTCATTTCATGATCCACACATCTCCATTCCAATCAGGAAAGAAGACAATGGATGGTGGTAAGGAGTCTAGTATGTGCATTGTGAATGTGATTCGATTTCATCTTTCATCACTTTTCTTCAAAGATGAACATCCTGGACAAGAAACGTTGAGTATTAAACTTTACCCATTATTCTCACAATGAGAAAACCTTTTTTGGGGGTGAAGAATGCCGATTCATATGAGGTTCATATCATACAAGCAATGCATGCCGTCTTCAAGGGTAAACATCAAAATTATATTATGAACGCATGGGAATTGTCCTAAGGCGATAGTTATTGAATCATTCCAGAAAAATCCTTGAATTTAAAGTCCCCAACGAAATGAGTTAATGCCAGTTAGACCGTAAAAGTATCAACGATTGAAGGTTTCTCTGATAAACGCTTTATTATTCACAATCAGCTTAGCTTATCAGGACAAGAATAATGCAAAATGCGACCGTGTTACTCCACTTTCATTATTATTTTCAAAAAAATACATGCACAAAAATCCACATTGAATCCCTTTCCAAAGTCATAGGATTGAAAGAAAATGTCGATTGCGTGAAGTCGAAAGGGAATGTGAAAAACTGGGCGTGTGACTTGCTGCATGGGGAGAAATTTCGGCAGAGGTATTTATACCATCAAAAGGAACATCTTTATGATCATAATTATGGGCTCATGTAGTCCTCCATCCATTATCTCTTCCCTCAATCTTGAAGACAAGACGTTGATTTCAGTGTGTCNATGGGGAGAAATTTCGGCAGAGGTATTTATACCATCAAATGAAACATCTTTATGATCATAATTATGGGCTCATGTAGTCCTCCATCCATTATCTCTTCCCTCAATCTTGAAGACAAGACGTTGATTTCAGTGTGTCTTAGTGTCAGCCTTTAAAATCTAAAGTTGCTAATACTAAAGTCAGATGCATTTACATTTCGCATGCTGTTGAGAAGGTACAGCTTATTAGCGTTGATGCTGTAAAAAGAAAATAAATTTTATGTTCTCAGGTTTTCAAATGTACTTTCATGCAGGGTCTTATTAATATTGGGACGATAATTCGAGTACAAGAATAATTGCTAGTCATTTCATACCTTATGGCAAGATGCAGTGCAAAAGTATGTAGTATTTTAAACAAACGTAAGCAAGTAGAAGAATAAACTGCGAAAATGCAATTTGAGAAAGTCAAACGTGTCAATAAAAGTTGGCAAAATAATGGCTCGTCTGATTTTTTGAATAAATTTTAATTCTAGGTTGAGTTTTCTCAAGGTAATTCGAGACGCTTTTTTAATTATAAAGATTTAATGATGCTAATTTAAATTATATTCCACTGGAGTTGCCTCATTGCATTTATATTTGAGATTTAGATTTGGTGCGGTGAGATCTGATATGGATGGCCTTTTGGGTTTATTTCACAAAGTTAAACAAAATTCGTGACCTCATGTAAAGGTGAATGATTAGGACGGTATAGTATTTCAATAGTGCTTGGATAAATTAAATGAGCTTGTATCTTGGTGAATTTCTGAGAACTGGATTGTCTGTTGGGGTCAGTTTTGGCATAGGAAATTTTAAGTTTTCCGGGTTATGTCAATATTCCAGCATTGTTAATTCTCATCCCCTTCAGATGACTTTTCCATCACAATATTCAAAAATATTAGCTTTCAAAAAGTCTTACATGTAATCTTTGCGGTATGGAATGGGGATTTGAACTGCATGATTCATTTTAACCTTACCTTTTTTTATAAATCTTTTGGGGTTTCTGACGAGTGAGATTTTTCTATTTCTCCTGCTGAGAAAATCACGGTTTTCATCTTTTCTTAAACGGATCTCGTAAAGCTCAAGTTCTTAGAAAAGTGCTCTGTTAAAAATTTGAAGGAAAGCAAAACTGCAGGACAAGGGCAAAAAAGGGTGACTCAAAATTTCGGTATCATATTTCAAGCAATGACTTATAACTGAAGAAAGACGAGAAAATAAACAATGTACCTTCGCCATTACGTTTCTTTCGTCCGACTTGTGTATACAATCTTGAGTATTTTCTTGCTCTTCAGTTACTTGTTAGTTAATATTCTTGATATACATATGCAATGGCAGATTTTTATTGAGCACTGGGAATAATCCCAAACACGAAGAGGTCTGCAGTGAGAGGTACTTTTCCAAGAATATGAAAGGGATTAGTCGCTAATGATTTTACAACTAAAACAAAG
>JAHZMY010000064.1:0-59636 GCA_027743915.1 Seira sanloemensis
ATCCAAAGAAATTAATACACACACATTACCCTGATCTATCTGTTTATAAATGTGTTCCGTTAATGCAACCATTGCCAATTCACAAGAATGGCCTTTGCGAAATCCAAATTGGCCTTTATATAGCATATTATTTTCTTCGAGGTAATTGGTAATTTGTGAATGTGCACATTTCTCAATTAGTAAGCTCAAAAATGGCTGAGTTGAGACCGGGCGGAAATCACTACAACCTTTGGGGTCAGAGACTTTAGGAATTGGAGTAATAATACTAGTTTTTAGGCATTGTGGAAATTCTCCATTTAAAAGCGATCTGTTTACAAGATTTGTCAACTCAAAGCACACATTAGGAGCTCCAATTGTAGTATTTATCATAAGTGGGCATAGCCCAGTGCTATCTACTGATTTTTTAGTTTTGTGCTTCAATTTTTTGTATTGAGTGATGACCTCATGAACACCTACTGGTTTAAAATCAAATTTGGATGTGAAATTTGGAAATTCTAATGGCTGGTGAATCGAGTCAATTTCATATTCCTCGTTTGACACATTTGCAAAGTACTCATTGAGTTGGGATGGAGGTATTTCACATTCAGATTGCTTTTTTCTAGGAAGATATTTATTCTTTATATAACCACACATCATTGTTCTTGAGATCATTTATGATAGCCTTTTTGGTGTCTTCTCGAATCTGGTTTTTTATGAGCTTATTTATAATTTTTAGTCTAGTATTGATAACTAGTGAGTTATGCGCCCGTTTTTGAATTAGCAGTTTTTTTCGGAATGCTTTCAAATTCATTGTGAAAAGAGAGGGTGTAAATTTAACTGAGTTTTCTCTTATCACGCTTTTTCTCAAAGGCACAAATTTGTCAAAAATCTCTATGTGCTTCCCGATAAAAACTCTAAAGCTCTCATCAACCGTTAAAAAATTTCTTTCATCAAAAGAGGTGTGAATAACTGACTGACCTAGTTCTATCCAATTTGCTGTCTTGTAGTCACGATATTTTATGGCAAAAGTTTTCTTTTCCCTTTTAAAATTAATTCCTAGAACCAGCGCCATGTGATCAGAAATGCCATTATCTACGATCTTTGTGTCTATATCCCTTCGGTCATTTGTCAGAGCTACATCAAGTATTGCATTCAATCGTGTAGGTGTTTGAATTAATTGANCCCTTCGGTCATTTGTCAGAGCTACATCAAGTATTGCATTCAATCGTGTAGGTGTTTGAATTAATTGAGAAACATTATTTCTATTCAACATGTCAATGCACATTTTTACATCCCTACTTTCCGGTCTTTCAAAGTGTATATTAAGATCTCCTAAAACAAAAAATCTATTCTTTTTGGGAAGCCGAGTTAATATTAGCTCTAGTTCTTTTACATCTTCTTTTGTTACCGTAAACTTAGGTCTATAAATTGCACAAATGCAGATGGTTTTGTATTTCCTATATTGTAGCTTAACAGTAATCATTTCAATTTTGTTTGACACTTTAACTTGAATATCTATTGGTCGTACCTGATGTATTGTTCTGTAGATAATAGCAACACCTCCTCCATTTATCATCACGATCTTGTCTCAATGTCTTATACCCTGGAATATTAATGAGACTCATCCTTGCGTCAAGTTTTGTTTCATTTAAGCATAACACATCAATGTTATATTCGTGTAAAAAATCATTAATTAGGAAAACCTTATTTCGCAGTGAGTTGACGTTAAGGTGAGCAATTATTAGCTGTCGCTTCTCTAGTCATTCCGTATCGTCGTCGTCCATCCGGATGTGCTTATTTCCTTCGTGTGTGCCCATTTGCAAAAATTCCAGTTGCGCGAGAGAGAGATGGAAACATCTTGAAGAAGATGAACTTGACAGTGAGCCTTGCGCAAGGTACTTTCAAGCTCTCTGAGATGTACCTCGCAGATAGACGCTTCTCGAGAAGACGGCGCTTTGTTCCCATCCTCCAACAAAATCATACCATGGCGGTAGTGGTACTAGAACAGTTTGCCAAAGTCAGGTAGTTTGTATAAAATTCAGAGCTCGCAATAAACTTTCATAACCTCTCATATTTATCTCTCTCTCTCTCTCTCCCTGTTATTCATTTTTGCAAGTTGATTTTGACGGTTGGTGTGTGCAGGTTTGGCAGTTTGGAGAAGGGGAAAAAATATAGAGTCTGTCTGAAAATATGAACTCCTCTGCTGCTATTCTCCTTCAGTTCCAGTTCCATGAAACGATTGCACTTTTGTTTATATGAAACCTTTTAAGCCCAATTTTTTTTGAAAAAAAGTATAAGCTCTTTTTTGCCTGCAATTTACTACGTCTCGTTTCATGCCCCAAATGCTCATGTTGTATGTGTATTTAATTTGCCAGTGTAATTCCAGCATTAGGAAAAAAATGGGAGACCATGAGAATGAGAATTATGCTCATCATCACGTCTAATCACCATTTGTACAAATCCTTGAGCTCACGTATGTACTCACACATCGTCTTTCATCATTCTTCTTGGATTTTTAGTACAAGTCAAATTTGTGGGGAATTGGAATTAGCGTGTACACATGTGGCTCTAATCCTGCACTGATTCCCCATCTCGTTTAAGTATATTTATCCGTTTCATGTCCGTGGAAGAAGATTACACAGTGCAAAAAATCTTTTTGTCAAAGAGCCTTTTTTCTGCAGTCGTGGCTCTCACACAATGAAGGCGACTAGCTGACGCACGCAATATTCACAGCATCAATAAAAATGTATGAAAGAGTGTCTTTGATGATGATGTTAGAGGATATCTAAAGCACATGGGATTTTTTTTTCACCGAGAGGATATACCCATATTCATACTAAACAACTAAAACTTAATGTGGCCAATGTGATGTTCTGATGTTGTTGTGGTGGACTGTCTGCAGAGTCGGAATTGACTATGGGCAAAGTTGTCTTCATGGACATGAATCATAAACTAGTTGGTAGGAAGGTACAAATTTGTAATTTACGGATTGGAGAATATACAGGAACTACATTTAAAATTGGCGGAAATGAAACCTGTGTACATGCAATGCAGATAAGAATAGGCCTATGACTTTTATGATCCGTCAGTCTGCCAAACCCATACCATCCGAGTTCGAGTTTTCCCATCCCTGTCACAATCACACAACTGATAAGCCTCTAGCCCTAGCTTCTTCCCATCCATGCTTTATCCATGTTCGTTTCACTCAACCAGGTTAAAGCCATTAAAGACCAGAGAGAAACGTGCTTGTCTTCTTATGCGGAGAAGCTTGTATATTTCATCAGGCAAAGGTAAACATCCACGTTAGCCCAATGCAGGCGTTAGTCATCGTTTTTCACATATCGTATTATCATCATCACATTCTAGAAGGAATATAATTTGCGACCATCAAGCCTAACCGCATTTTTCTGCATTGTGAGAACATATTACATCCCTAGTCTTGCAGGAGGATACAGGAATATGAAGAAAAAAATGTGCTTAGGAAATGACAAGCAAAAGGCACATAATATGTAATGTAGCTACTACGATGATAAGTAAATGCCATTTCATGTTACACAAGTTTAACTAGCCGTGGCAGATAGATACTCACACACATTTCTTGAATTTTCCACTAGATCATTTTTTTCTTCATAGGCATATTGCACAAGGTAGCAGTTAAAGTATTGTAATGTAAACTTCTTTTTTTTGAAAAAATATAGCTCGCTTAAAACCCAGTTTCCCTTCAGTATTCATGTTGAGCTTGTCCAGCTTCCATCATCGAAAAGGTGCGTAGTATGTAAATACATATGTATACTCACTTGTTGCTCGGAAAAAAATAAGACCAAATTTGTCAAGCGTCTTGGTTTCAATTACAAATTCTGGACTTTCTTCTCTTTCAACCTCGAATTGTCAAATGTATTTTTAATATTTAATATTAAAAGTCAAAGTAATATTTTTTGCGAAACACGTCCAAGTGACGCTCTAGTTCCCTAATTTAAAAAAAACTTTTTTTCTATTGACGCATCCACTCGAGTCTCGTGATTTCATATTGTCATTGTCACCCATTCTCCCAAATCTTTAAAAAAAATCAAGCATACATACACAAAAATTCTGTTTTTCTATACGACTTGAACCCATTTTTCCAGCTCCATGTGACAGTGACTGTATTTAATAGTTATCAGTTCGTCTTTCAATGAAATAATTGTTCCATTATTTGCCTTTTATCGGCATTTTTTTTATCTTGCGGTTGGATATCACACGCGTTTACTCTTGAGCTGGTGACTGGACTCAACTCATAAGCTTACATACTAATTATAATTTCAACATTTAAACACATACATGTTCTTTTCCAACTCGCCTGAAATCGTTCAAAGATATTTTCAATATTCTTATTGCAAACGCCAGTGCTGCTAATTTTTGCGAAAACTGAGTGCTGAGTGTGACTACACTACGAGTGTTTCACAGTGTTGAGATGAGTGGATGAGATTGATTGCTAAAGAGAGTCGCATGGAGAATGGACTTGAGTTGTTGGAGACAAGAATTGAGTGAAAAAAATCAGCAGGGAAAACCAGCTGCTCCTGTTCAACTGTTAGTGGACTTGTTACTTACTGCTGAGGAGAAGAAGGGAAAAAACACACACGACTCGAATCGTTGAATGAGGTGGGAGATTGTGTCTAAGCCAACGTGATAGTCTCATAGTGGCAGTGGTGTAGGAAGAACGTGGACGTGGAACGTGTGTGTGTACATTTTTTTTATATTGCTTCGCACAAAAATATTGTTGAAAAAGTGGAACTGTGCCTTCTTCTTCCAATTTTTAGAAAAAAAATATTTAAAAATTATATTGTTTACGTTGGCTTGTTTCCCTGTTCTTAAAATACACGGTAATATTTCTTGAAACAAGTGCTTTCGAATGCCCTGGTGAAAAAAAGGAGGGAAGGTCTAACTCGGAGGGGAAAAGGTATAACTTGATGAATCTTGATAATTACCTATGTAGATATTTAATACACTTCGAAAAATTGAGATAGCTGTGAACTATGATTTTGAAGAAATCCGTTTGCTGGAAGCTGAATGCAAAAAGCGAGTTTTTGAGTAGCTAGTTTTCGCGCTGGAAGTTACGTAGTGATTTTTTTGAGCATTTCCAGTCACTCGAATGCAATCTTGCTCACATTGAAGCTCGTTTCAAGGTCTACAATTTTATTTAGGCCTGGGACGATTTGTTTTTTTGTTTGGCTCTTCTCTGGCCTATTTTTTTGAGTTTTTGATGCGCGACCAAATTGCAAGATTTTTGTCTGCAGTAGTATATTGTAGTACTTAATAGTATATATTTTTTAAGTATGGTAAATACTACGGACACTTGATGATTTACTACGCTGTACGGTTGATAAAATGCAATAAAAGTACTGTTTTTTGTTTTCTTTGTAAAGTGAGACTGTTTTTTACACATGCTTTCAGCCTTCTTTCATTCTCACAATTTGTGCGTTCCAAAATCTTTGAGACAGGCTTAAGAAATTTTGTGGACAGACGAGTTTATTTTTGTTTGTAAAACTGTAAAACCAGTGGTGATGGGTTTGAGGGAAGAGTAGAAAATATGGACGAAAAACTTTTTACTCAAAAGCTTCGGCGTTCATTGTCTCTTCAAACAACTCAGTTTTGATGATTTTGATGAGGAAGCACGTCGTGTGCCTCATATGCCCACAAGAAGATAGGAAATAAAGGCAAATATTTTTAGTCAGAAAAAAATGCTCTTTCCTACAGACATTTGGAGGGAGACACGTGCGTCTCTGTCGTCCAGATTTGTACATATCTACATATCTATTGAGCATTCGGACTATACCAAATGCTAGTCATTCATGAATAGGTGAAATCATAATTAATAATCAGAGTTGATCCATATACAAATATTTTGATTTTCCTACAGGTTTTTCTTTCTCTCTCTCCATCGTAACGCCCCGCTCCGGACAACGGTTTGCCCTTGCATATCTTGTAGTTAGAGAAGGCGAAAATGGGAGACGCCAGTGGGAACGAGGCTCCCACGCCGGAGCCTCCAGTTGAGGCATTCCTCGAAATTTTCGGAATTGCGTTTGGACTCAGTGATGTCATCCTACTGGCGATCTTGGGCGCGGGAGCGTTCTGGTACTTTGTTCTCCGGAAGGACAACTCACGAAATGATGCCGTCGCCAATTTCCAGTCATACACGATTCAGTAAGTACCAACAACAACATATATTTATATACCTGTGTACTTTTAATACAAGATTACTTAACACCTTGCCTAGTAGGAAAATTCTGTGAAAACATGCAAATGGAAATTTGACATTAGGCTACAAATCAATATTGCATTATTATAGTTCATTTTTGCATCTGTTCACAAGAGCAATTAGCCCGTTTCTCGGTGCCGTATTGTGTGTTTTTGAAACGCATTTGAATTTTGCAGAAACATATTATGTATCGAAATTAGAATGAGACGAAACGAAAAGTCTCAATTTTCGCATAATACATATGTCGTGGAATTGTAGGCATGCTCACTTTACAACGATCAAATTATAATGGCATGTCATTGAGAAATATTTTAATTGGAATGTGCGGTTCGAGTGCCATTATTAGAAATTCTTTGAAACAACTGCCTACAGAGTTTTACGATTCCGTTGAAACTTAACCCGTCTTCTGGAATCACATTACATTCGCGGAAATATATGTCTAACATTGGGACAAGAGACAATGCCTTTTCCAATTTACTGATTTAAACTTGAAAAAAAACGTAATATAATTTCAAGCACATTTTGTTTTACCACAAGTGGGCTTCGTGATTGGGACACGTCGCCTTTCCTCTTGCCCAACTCGAGTTGTTCACAACTCACAACAAGCTATATATGCAACACGTATTGTAAATTATGTTGTATACGTATGCATATTATATTCATAGGCGTTTTTTGTCTTTCTTGCGCAATCTGATTTTTCTCATGATAAAAAAGCCAGTCTTCTCCTGAAATCCCTGTACAAAACAGCCATACTCTCTCTCTCTCTCTCTCTCCCGCAAGTCGACATAGAAAATCCAGAGAGGATATCCCCCTTTTCAGCATGGATAATGCAACTTTTTTGAAATCACTTATTTTACACACCATATCATTATTTGTTCACGGGAATACAATGGCAATACCGACCGGACAGAACAAAACTCATGTAGCGTTTCCTTTCCTCGTGATAAATATGATGTAATAACGATGGCAAGGAAAGTATGAATAATCGAATGGTGTTGTGTGTATGGCATGCGGTGAACTCTGTAGAGTTCAGCTCAGGTCCCGAATTGGTTTTCTCAAGGGAAAATGTTGCTTTGTGTGGGATTGGGTAATGTGAAAATCGGTGGGATGGAATAGACATGCATCAGTTCAGTTCAGTTATAGAGTTCAGTTTCAAAGATTCTGTTTTCCCAATCATTTTTCATTCAACTTTGACCTTTGTGGTTGCCCCTGGTTGGATTCTATTCTCGATTTAATAATGCGTTTTTTTGCGTAATCAATAATGAAAGTAGGATATTTTTAGTAGGTTTTTCTGCCTAGTCGGATTTTTTTAGGAAATTTGTAGATGCATACGTCAGCATTTAATTGTGAATTTGGTTAGCTTTTCTGACTCGCATATATGCATATCATATGGAATACCATTTTGAACACATCTTGCCCAGACAAGTGAGTATGAAGGAATTTCCGTTCTCATGATGATGGGAGCCGATCATGAAATAAAAGATAGGGATGAGAGGAGAATCACGTGGAGCTGTGGGGTAATAAAATGGACTTGCCCACCACCGGTGCCGGTACATCTTTTTTACTAAATAGTTGATCTCAATTCATATACATAGGAGCAATATGCAAATCCTAAATTGTAATAATAAGAATTTCATGGTAGATTGGCTCTTCATTATTCTATGTAGTCTTTTGTTTAACGGATATTAATAAGTTGAAAGCCAAAAATACTGCATTTAGTTCTGACTCGAACTTGACCATCACATGACATTCATAGCTTCAACCTGGAATTCTGGGAAATCCTTATTTTGCATCCATTTCTTTAGGGATTGATGTGTTGCCACCACGACGACATTTCTATGATTTCTGGATGTTAAACTTTCAGCAGCCATCTTTCAGCAATTTTGCAAAAAGAAAAGTAGAAAATGCAGTTTGTAACTGTTCATTGAAGACGCTGCCTTGTGGAAAGTTCCTTCTTTGTCTGCTGATTTCCAATGGGTGTTTTCAGAGAATGAAAAACGCACAGTGTAATGAAAGCCAAGGATGTATAGATTCAGCCTGTAGATTGATAAATGCTGGTCTCCTCTTCCACTTATCTCCTCCAAAAGCTGCCGCTCCAGTAAACTATTATTTTCGAGACCCATCAGAATCACATGAAAATGTTTTATCTCTCCAATGCTATTATAGTCTTGCCCGATAAAATATAGTTGGAAGTTGAGTGGTCTCATAATTGAAATGATGGAGTACAACTCTCTCAATACTTATTTCAGGCTCATACTCTTTAACGTAACATTCTGTTCATGAGAACCGTATGTGTACCCGAACGATCTTTTTTATCTGGAGTTATAATTGCAAAGTGGAGATGATAATAGGCCTAGCAAAATATATGAAATGACGAGCATAATTTAACTTCTGACGGGGGAGCTGTTCGCTGCAAAACCTCGGACAGAGAGAGAGAGAGAGTGAGAGAGAGAGAGAATGTGCATAAAAGCTGTCCGGATTCATGATCAGCCATTCAAGGTTGCTTGTGAAATGTGTAGAAATATTATTGTGATTTGAAGTGTGTATGCTTTCATACTTGGCGATAGCATTTGGAGACATTGATAGTTGATATGATGCCCACTTCAGCATGAAGTATGAAATTTTTTATTCCATGTGCTTTGAGAAATTGCAAATATTCATCTCATCTTTTTTGCTTGTAGGACTTTCAGGAAGTGAATTCGACAATGGCACGAGGATGATATAATGAATTATGAGCAGAATTGCTATGTTGCAATGTGGTGACAAGATTTTACATGTTCTTTGTATGTATATCCTAGAACAGTTACCTACTTAATACAATAATGATAACGATGAAGTCGGAATGAAATGAAGCGTGTACTATTCCAAAGATAATGCGCTAAAGATAATGTAATGTAATAATTGATAATGGATAATTATGGAAAAGTCTGAGACAATTGCCGAGATCTAGAAATTTCGGGGTTCCCCAAGACAGGAGTAAAAGTTGGAATTTTTATGCGCAAAAAATAAAAAGTCCATGATCGGAGTAATTCTATTTTTCTCCGAAATATGTAAACTTGAGAGGCCAAGCACTCGCTATAGTTATGAACCGCCTCTTTTCCCATAAAAAGCGGCAGGGTTTTGGTGTTACGATGGAGAGAGTAATTCGAACGATTTAATTAAGCCTATTGAACATTTTACAAATCCAAAGGAATTCCCCGTTTCATGCTATGTATTTGTATGTTTAGAATTAATTTACTAGAGCTACAAATTTCACACTGTTTTCACTTCCTCTGTCAAATCATAAATCTGCCGAAATAATTTGATTGTTTTTTAAACGGTTAAAAATCTATGCAAAATCGATGATTTAGTAAAACTCTGATTTTTTTATCCCAGGTCGACACCCACCACCAACCGTCAGACCGACAACAGCTTCATCAACAAGATGAAGTCGTCCGGGCGAAACATCGTCGTCTTCTACGGGAGTCAAACCGGCACTGCTGAGGAGTTCGCGGGACGACTTGCGAAAGAGGCGCAGAGGTACGGGATGAAAGGAATGGTCGCCGATCCGGAAGAGTGCAGCATGGAAGAGCTCACTCAACTCGGTGACATTGAAAACTCCTTGGCCATCTTCTGCATGGCCACGTATGGCGAAGGTGATCCCACGGACAATGCCCAGGAGTTCTATGAATGGCTGCAGCAAGGCGACTGCGAACTCACCGGATTGAGCTACGCCGTAAGTACAAAATACAATGTGCAAAATTTAATTTTCCAATTTGAGAACTAGAATTTTAATAAAAGTTTCCACAACTATTTTGGCTTGGATTAGACATTGAGACTATCAAATTGAAATAATGCAAATTTCCTCGTTTTCTTCTTCTTCCTCACATCAGTTAGTGCGATGTTGAAAATCATAGTTTGTCCATTTTTTGTCTTAGGTTTAATTTTTATATTTATTTTGTTTGTTTTCAGAGGACTCGAGCAAGAAGCATCCCTTCCCATGTCCTTGCTCCTATAGAACGGCACTTTCTTATTACATCGACATCACGTCAAATCCAAGAACTCACATTTTCAAGGAACTGGCAGAGTACACATCGGATCCAACGGAGAAGGAGACTTTGCAATTACTCGGAGGCAGCACACCCGAAGGAAAGGAGAAGTACAACAAGTGGGTGATCAGTGACAACCGCAATATTGTGCATGTGTTGGATGATTTGAAATCGTGTAAACCACCCGTGGACCATTTGTGTGAGCTTTTGCCCAGGCTTCAGTGTAGGTACTACTCCATCTCTTCGTCGCCAAAGGTGAGCACTACAGTTTTCAAGAACAATACTCTATTATACTTTCGTTTGCAGTAGGATTAGGTCACAAATCGGGGGTTTGAAGTTTCTTTTTGGATTTCTTTGGGAGGATTTATTCGACTTTTGCAAATGAAGGATTTGTTAAATTGTTCTATTATTACGGATCATAAATTTCTCACACTATAAACAAATTAAATGAAATCAAACTCAAGTTTTTAAGATAGATAGATAGATAGATTTATTTAATTGCGTTATAGCATAAAGGCCACGGCCTGCACACAATATGTATATATACATTGTATTTGGGAAACTCAAGTTTTTAAATAAATTTTTATAACTTTACAATCTATTTTTATAATTAAAAGACGTCAGTGCGTTTTAGCGCCTACGTAAATTCTCGACTTCGATCTTTGCAAACATTACGGTACCTTTTCTAATGTAATTTTAATTGTAATTTTGATGTAAATTTCTCACTTATTTTTTCCTGCTAGGTTTATCCCAATAGTATTCATATCACTGCTGCGTTGGTGAAATACACAACTCCAACGGGTCGTGTGAGCAAGGGTGTCGCGACCAACTATCTTTCCGAAATCATCCCCAAACCCCTCGTCGAGGGAGAGGAGAAGAGTCCTGTCGTGCCAGTCTTTGTCCGGAAGTCACAGTTTAGGTCTGTATTTGCTCTAAATATCAATCTAAACGTCCCTTATACTAAAATCTGAAGAAATTCACATAAAAACCTCGTATTGCCTTGCAGATTGCCGACAAGACCCCAAACTCCAATCATCATGATTGGACCTGGCACCGGCCTCGCCCCATTCCGTGGCTTCATTCAGGAGCGGGCCTACTTGAAGGATGAGGGCAAGCCCGTCGGAGAAACCATTCTGTACTTTGGCTGTCGAAAGAAGGCCGAAGATTTTATCTACAAGGAGGAACTTGATGAGTACATCAGCAAGGGAATACTGACTGTGAGTGAAATTTGTCTAAGTTATGCACTACTACATATAATAATGTTTGGTTGCCATCATCATTTCAAATTGAATTTAATCCTAATTGTCGGTTAGATCCATGTCGCGTTTTCCCGAGACCAAGAGAAGAAGGTATACGTGCAAAATCTGCTGATGGAGCGTGCCAAGGAAGTGTGGCAGCTCATCGGACAGGACAACGCTCATCTTTACGTTTGCGGGTAATTTTTTTCGCTTTCTTTTTGAATAGTCTTTTCTGGAAGTTTTTCTTCCAAAAAGTCTTATTGGCCTCTTTTTTGTTCGTAGTGACGCCAAGCAAATGGCACGTGATGTGCATGACGTCATCGAAAAGATTGTGCGTGAAGAAGGAGGCATGGCGGAGGCCGAAGCTTCTGCATACGTGAAGCGCATGGAAGCTCAAAAACGCTACTCAGCCGACGTCTGGAGTTAGACGCAAGAGCCTTGAGGAGAGGCCACGTCAAAAAATTGTCTCGCACAATCCAAGTGAAATTGTTGATTTCTTCAATTTACACAATTCCAATATTTTTAATCGGTTGTGATAGCAACTACATTATACGAGTTCCAAAAAATTATTTTAGTAGATAGAGGACAGTTTCAGTGCTTTGCATCACGTATTAAGAATTGTAGTCTTAGGATAATATACTTATATATATAAAACTTGTTTTGGTTGTTTGTTAAGAACCATATTATTGTGTGTACGTATTGTTGTTTTGGCGTAGTAATTAGTTATAATTATCTATATGTTAGTATACTGTATACTACAAACAAAACGGATATTTTTAATTGCAAATGGCTTGTTTCCAAAGCGTGTTGATGAATGATGAATTCAGTACTCTTCATCTTCCAGACAATAACCCAATGTGTTTTAAGGCGCCAGTTTTCGCGGAAGCAATAAGAAAATATTGGAGTAAGAAACACCACCACCATCGCTACAATTGTATATGTCACTAAAAAAACTGCACTACAATAGATTAAACCTGTTGAGAGAGAGATGAGATATTATTATATTTTCCGTATTAACTGTGAAACACAAAGCTATATATATATTTACAAAAAAAATGTATTTTTATGTGTAGCAATTGATTGCACGGATAATCTTATACAAAAAACAAATGGAAGACAATCAGCAATAACAACTGTAACCAAAAAAGAGCACAAAAAATATTGTATCTGACAAATATATAGCCAAAAAACATACATAAAAATCACTTAAATTAAAGCTTGTAACTTTCAAAGGTTTTCATGTGATACTCTATGAAGATTTTATGGGGTCTTTTCGACTTTTTTTAAATGTATTATTTTACTCAACTAGATAATTGTATCCGCTTGATTTACTTAAAGCCATACCTTTTGTAAGCTCTGCGTTAGTTGTAACCGTTAGACTACGAATAGACTTGGACGCTGGTCACGAAACGTGGATATTAAGTAGAAGACAGCCATAAAGATTCGGCATACGAAATGATTTTTAAAAAATCAGGTTTTAAAAAATCGCTGGAGAAAAATCAGTTTCTGTGGCCTCGTCTCAACTTCAAAAGTCATGAGATTTTTTCCCATTTTCTCTGCCGCCAGCCTGTGTAAAAGCTGCTTTCTTTCTACCACACATTTACCTTTTAAGTCAATTAAGTTAGTTATAACTTTAACAAACATAGTTTTCCATATTTTGCATGTTACAAAAGTCCCTACGATTGTATAAAGACTCGAAAAAAAATCACTTGTCCTCCCTTTTCAGTTTCATTTTGTTTTCAAAATGAAATGAAGGTGCGCGTCCAGTACCTGGATAATTTGATTCCATTGTTCAACTCTGGACAAAAAAAATGTGCGTTTCGCCAGGACCGTTTGCACTCGAAGCAAGGCAATATAATCCACATTATAGGATTCTTGTCGGTCGGTGTGCACTCGGCTACAGTTGATGGTGAAAACGCTCAATGTCACAATGGCCTAGCTCCGTATTAAATAAGTCAATATACATATGCATACATACCTACTTAAGTTAGGTCTCTGGAGGAACCAAAACTGTTAACTTGACGTATTTAGAAATAGAGATTGTGAAAGTACGTGTTACTTATCATTTATTCATATCTTATTAAGTCCTACTCAACCGTTAAGAGCCTTATGCTGTATTTGTTCTATCCAATATTTTGTTTCATTCATGGAAATATATATATTATATTATATGATTGCCAAAATAAACACAAATTGATTTGAAATCAAACTCTTGGGAGTATGTTTTTATGCATTATTTTTTATTGATGTTAACAACTACCGGATAAAATACAGAATACGGTACAACATATAATAATATATAATAACAATGATACTATATTTGAATTTAAGGATGACATGTGGGAATTATATACGTATTATAATTACCTTTCAACTGCATATCATATACCTTTCTCACCAAAAGGATATAATATTTTCACCTTTGTAAATTTGATTTGACATATGTATGACAATGTAACACAACACTCAACTGATATTTTTCTTTGAAATGATTTGATTGAACCTCGGAAATCCGAGCTTGGCAACAGACCAAAATTAATTAAATCAACGGGCTTTTTCAAAGCTTGTAAAATTTCTAGAATTGTAATTCAATACGTTAAACGACAACTTCACACAATCACCTCCTTTAAACCATTCAACGACTTGAGCAAAAATATTTGAAGCATAAATCTTATTTAAAAAATGGCAAATATTTTTTCTCTCTGAATAAAGATTTCACACTATAAATTAAATCATCACTCACCATCTTGCTTTGTATAAAGATTACAAATTAATCATATATAATAGACTTCGACAAAATAAAATAGGGTTTCGTCGGACGACGAAAAAAATTAAACGTATGCAAATACTCATCTTATATACTAGGTAATGATATATTATATGTATAAAGTTGATACTTCTTGTAACACAAATTGCATATTTCTGTTTCCGACAAAAGGTAAAAATTACTTCTACCTCCACTGCATATCTCAAAAAACCAATAATTAAGCCAAAACAAAGTTTTTCCTGATTACTAACTTAAAATAAAATTCATTAACTTATATATATATATATATATTGTACTTGTAGTACAATTTGCATAATTTTAAAATTTCTTCAAAAAATTGATTAACATGTTTTTCAAGTCTGCGTAAAGTTTTTATAGCTATAAATCTAACGTCTGTGTTTTTTTTCCGTACGAAGACGACAAGATAGCATGGAAATTCTCTCCTCTTATTTAAAAATAGATTATATACCTATATACTAATATATAGTCTACTAGTGAGTAATACAATTTGTATAATTGTTTGTTCCGACATTTAATTTTTTTGATGAATCTTTGCGTATATTTACAAATCTCTCGTAATAATAATAATATAACTCTTTCTCTTTTCCCCTCTCACCGTTTAAATCAGTAACTACTGTTTTCAGTTGCGCAATATCGAGCATGATCAGAGAAGTCTTTTTTTCTCGATCGAAAATTAAAAGGATTTACTCTTTTCTTCGGCCTGTGGGCGGAGACGCAGCGTCTTCAGTCACAGTCGAGCTCTCACTCTTCTCCTGTTCACACAAACCCATCTCTTCAGCCCAACTCAGACTTTGTGACGGAGTGGTTGCCTCCACCCCCTCCACAGCTTGACCAGCAGCAGTACCGTCCTCGCTCTCGGTTGTTTCAGTGAGTTCAGCTTGAGTCTCATCTGAAGCAGCAACTGTTGAGTCGTCGGCGTACTCGACGGTACCTTCAGTCGGTTGAACAGTCTGCACATCCTGGGGCATGACAACCCAATTTCCCAGGTTCTGACTAAGTTGGTCAACCTCAACTGAGTACATGGCGACGTTTTCAGTGTAGTAGTATTGCTGATCTAGCTCGTCCATCCAGCGGGCGTAGTTATGCGTGACCAGCTCCTCGTTTATGAAGATGTGATGACTCTGGAACAAAAATTTAAAAAAACTGTTTTAATTTCAAAGCTTATAAAAACAACCCCATCAATCAATCAGTCAAAAAGAAGGATTTGACTAGGATGATAAAAAATAGTGGAGAACTGAAATTATGAAAAACTGAAATGCCTCGAATTTTGCAGTTGTGACTAACCTGGTGGCCGTGACCATTCAGTTTGTAGAGATTAATCAGAACAGTGCCATCACAGTCATATCCTATAACATAAGCTTGGAGAACCGCCCCCTGGCAAATGATTTTAAGGAAGTTAATGGCCTCCTGGCTCCAGCCTTGATTCTCCTCTACAGGTTTGATGTTTGCCAAACGACACTCAGTGCTTTGAAAAGGAATGCTGAGAAAATCTGCTCTGATTTGACGCAGCTCGTCAACCCCGAGTTGGACGAAGCCCCCTACATCCACCAGTTTTGCTGTGACAGAGTCATTCTCCTCGTCAATGTGAACGATTTCAGCGCGTACCCACTCCTTCTCTCCGATTTTAGCGACGCAGATCAAACTAGCTATTTATTTGAAAAGGGAATCAACAAACAAATAGTAAAATTAGTGTCAACAATGCCAATCATTTTGTAACTACATGTACATATGTACATACATTCAAGACAACTTACAGTTAAACGGTCGGGCCAACATAGGCGTTGCATCTGGCTGCTCATACAAAGCGGTGAGGTCTTCGTGTAAGCGAGACAAGGTTGGGAACGTCGGGTGAGTTGGATGCTGCAAGAAGACGTGGTCCATACTCACAACGCAACTGAGACAAACGTCGTTCTCCACCCCCTCAACTAAGTACAGCTAATGGGTCATGGCAAAAAAATCACTGTTTACAGGCTTTTATTACTTTCATTTACATTTTTAGTATACAAAGTTACGTTACTCAGCGCTCATGAGTTATTTTTACCAGAATTAGGCACATACCCTATTGTTAGGAATAAAGGCGACGTTAGAATGTGGCAACACCGGTGACATGTTTACTTGCTCTAATGTCAACTTTGGGTACTTCTTCTCCGGGAAACGGTCTCGAATTATCTTCAGAGCGTGTTCAATTTCTGAGCTAAGACCTGAAAATGAAACAATTTTACATTGTCATAAATCTACTTTACACGTTTACATTTTGATTCAACAAACCTTAGAGTGTATACATGTAAGTATGTATGTATGATGTATGCATGGAGAAACCTATGAAATCTTTGAATAAAACCGTTTGAACTAAACATTCCGTCAGTACGAATTTGTATTTCGAAAAGATAAGCACTACACCATTGTCAGCTATTATTTTCAAATAATGATTTTAGTAAATGTCGCAATATGCACATGTAAGTTTGGCATGCAATTCATAGCTGTCGCGGGTAAGTACGATGCTCAAGAGTTTCATGTACACGTGTAACCTATGACATTGAGATATTTTTATTCATCAAACTTACAATGCGCCTTCTAGTAAGATACATGCAACTGGAGTCAAACAAACCTTTTACAAAATCATGAAATGGGAAAATTTTGCACAGTGACAATGACAACTGTATCATAATGATTTTTATTCCAATTCATCATAATAATCATATTATGTTCATCAGACTTTCAAATGACGTTTGTGTTACGTTAAACTTGTATCTTGGTACGTGAGCTAGCAAAATCGATTACCCACCGCACCACAGACCTAGTTTCGATAGAGCTGATAAAAATTCCAGAAGTTAGAAGTGGGTAAAAAAAATTGAATTGCACTTGTTTGTTGCCTGACACTTGTGACGAAAGACGTGTATTGCGCATTGGAGAATCGACACATATTTTTAAAGAAATAAATATATGCGGATGTTAGCAGAATCTGTCAACACGTCTACCGCGCGCACACACAGCTGCCTCTGGTTTAATCAGTTTTTATTTGAGTGTGTAACGCTAATGCGATAAAAATTATCTATTTCTACTCAACTACTTTCATGTGCTACTCATAAATACTTCAACTTTTTATGGCCAGTTTTATCTTGACTTTGACCCCATGAACGACTTTTAAAACCTGAGATTTTGTGTCGGGTCACAGTCACAGCTTGCATTTTTTCTATTTACTATTTATGTATGTAATGTAAATGATCTGCGACTTGTCAAAACTTGGATACTGGATATATATACCATTGAGTAAGTTGAAACATGCAAACTTTGTTCAGGACTAACCTAGTGAATAGTCTCCAGTTTTGATGAATGGAAATGAAATGATAAACCCTTCCCCGTTTTTTGGCAGATGGCAGTCACAGTATATTTGCACTATTTATTATACCGCATTATTATGCAACATCGTGATATGACATTGAGCAAAATATTTTCCAATGTCAATATCAACACAAACTGTGTATAACTAACATTATTTTTTTTAAAAAACAACTTGCGGATCATTTAAATGATTCAAAAGCAAATTAGCATGCATGTGCCGCGTAGCATGTCATTAAAAAACGGCGAAGTCGGCATAAAACGCTTCACAATGGTGGCTCACTAGTTGCAAACAGATCGATTGTTCTCCTCTGTGAGTCAGCATTAAAGGCACAGACTCCCAGACCAGAAGCAGGAGAGTGCATTCAGCATAAATCATACGCCGATAAATATGAACAAGCTAACTTTAGAACTGTTCCAGATCCTTATCCAGGGGAGTCAAAAGGTTTTCCAAAGGTCGAACTCAAACTCTCTCACTAACCTACCGCTTCGTTTCAAGGTGCAATATTGATTTTTTTTTCAAGTTGAAAAAGATATAGGCCAAGTCAACACAGCTGCCAAAACCTCATTGTGAATTCATGAACCTCGCTAATATAATAAAAATCGAAACAACCACATCTGAAAATCTGCAATAAAGAATGCTTTATTTATTTTTATAACTATTTATGTAGTACCGTATGCAAATATTTATACGATTTTGAAATTGAACTTGAAGTTTGCCTGTTCGCCGCTCACTGAGGTTCGCGGAATGTTCAAGGGGTAATGTGATAATCTGATTTGAAAAACTCGCGAAAACTGTAAACAGTTGGAGGGAACATGGTGTCAACATTTTATGAAATCTACAAGTTTTTTTCCATGCATGTCACTAAAACGCATCAGTTCATTCGCAATAATAATCCATCATCCATCTTTTTAGAAGCTGAATGAATGTGGTACAGCGCTTGGCTTCTACGCCGTTTCTTGGCACTTGATATGAAACCTCATCCACTGAGAAAAAATTTGTCAACTTCACTTTTTCCTCGGGGTTCAATGGGCTTATATTATTCTCCCTTGTTTCACCGACCTGCTTTAATTTTCATACTGTAATAATTAAAGCCAGCGAAATATTTTGCTGCGTATGCAACCTACCAAAAAAAACCTAGCTGCATGTATACATGCATACATTGTCTATTGTCATCCCGAAAACAGCTTCTATTTACAATTTGTTTAGAGTCATTGTACACCTCCTTCCTTGAAAATTGAAGTGTGTGGTGGTGTGGTGTGATGATGATGTTGCTCACATCATTATCACTCGTCTTAATATGAGCTGCGAGTGCCGAGTGCCAAGTGCCAAGCTTAAGTATCATCAAATGTTGTCGTTCTACTCAAATGAGTCACCAGTCACCGGCTCAAACGCCGTACACCGTATGGAAACGAGTGTTAAGCAAAAAAGCAGCAATCGTCTTTTTCGCGAATATTTTTGCAGACATGTAAAGTGCACACACAGTACTACCACAACATGCCGTGGAATGAATGGCGAAACCTACAAAAAAAGTATGCTTCAGCTTTGCGACAAAATGACGCAGTAAAACGTTGCCTTGTTTGTTGAGGACTTCAACGTCGTATTTAATTGGCTGTTGTGGACGGTTTATTACGTCACAATTGAATTTAAACGTTCCATATGGTTCTGCAAAAATGACACTTGGTGCTCTCAATGTGACATATGTAGTGTTTTCGATCCTTTTTATGCTTTCACATTGAACATTTTTGGAGGGAGGTTATGATTCTATGGTAACTATTTGATTTAATGGACAACATGTAAACAAAGTTTAAAGAAGATGATGACATGAGTTAAATACAGTGTGACAATTTTGTGACATACCCTCAACGGCACAAATTTTGACTCCACCGGTGTTATCAAGTCCATGCCTCTTCACAATAATGTTCGCACCGGTGATGCCCTTAATCTTATTGACGAAATTGCCTTGCCGCCCAATCAACCGGCCGACGTCTGTCTGATGAATCTCAAACTCGAAGACCATGGCATTGTTCGCCATAACACTCGCAAGACTCTTGGAATACGCCGTCGGAGTGTATGCATTATACGGCGTGTAGATCCAGTGCGCTGGCAACAATGCTTCTGTTCCATTGATACTGTCGGGGGGTGTGATGGTCGTGTCTGAACCCCCCTTCCCACTATCACTCGAGTACTCCTCGCTCAGCGTGTCTGAAATGACGGAGAGAACCGACTCTCCAGTGCCGACGGAGCCATTCACAGCGCTGATGCCACTGTCAGCGGCGGGCGAGACCACCAAGGGCTCCTTGTTAGACGTCAGCTTCTGCACCACCTCACCGTCACCTTCGACCCACACTTGTACCTCAGCTGCCATCTCGGTGGCAAGGTCCACGGGAGCACTATTTAAACTTAGAAAATGTCACTACTTGAAAATTTTGAGGGGATCTGCAATCTGCAACAAGTCTTTTAGTCTGGCTGTCGGTGTGTTCACCTACGAAAAGATAGAACAACAGGTGATGATAAGTAATCATTATTGTGGAACTTAAATACTACAACTATTAACTGTCGGTTTCGGGATGAAAGTGTAAAAATAAACTTGATATGAGGTCGAAAATTGACTAAGTGCGAGTTCCTCAGACTTGCTTTAACAAGTTCAAACTTCTACAGCACGCGAGATGGAACATAAAAAATACAAAAAAAGTACACCGCACGCCGTCAGCATACCACGTTGCCACTTTTGCCACCATCCGGTCTTTTCCTGCCCTACGAAAAAAAAATACTAAACAGCCTGCTAAAAAGACGGTGCAAGCAGCAGCGGCATGTTGTATATGTGTGGAAAGGTTGGTGTACTACTACGCCGCAAAAGGAGAAATGAGTCAGTCCAAGAACGAAAAAGTAAAATGTGCGAAAATACTCGACTTTTTTCACAATTATCTAGAGTGATAATGATGAAACTGAATAGTTTGTGAAAACGTCTTGCACAATCTGGGTCAGCTCGGAGACAAGGTGAAAAGCCTCCCCGACCATTGTGTTATTGTCTTTTCAAAACATTGTCTTTAGGGAAACCTTGGAAGGAGTGAGTGAATGAATTGGCGGCGAACATATAAACGATTGCAAAAAAATATCACCGAATTTCTCGGTAATGTGACGAGGTCAGCTCGCAAAAAAAATTCGACGAAATTGTAAAGAAAAGCATATGTATTGAACTGTTCCATGGTAATATTGAAACAAAGTCGATTTATAATACAAATTTTGTATGCGGCGAAAATGAGAATGTAGCTGTTACTAATATGTAATGATAAGTAAGTAGGTACCTAAAATAAAATACAAATTCAAAATTTTACATACGACTTACACAAAGTTCACAAAAAACGACTCGAAACTCTCAACTTGACTCCTTTCCAAAAAAAAATATGAATGAACTCTGCCGACTCCTCTTGTTATCCTACTATTCACCACGCGTAAAAAAACTGAAATCCGGAGATGAACAATCTGGAGCTCAATTGCAACCACTTTGAATTCACCCCGAAGCTCTTGCCATATGCCAAAAAGTAGCTGAAACTGAGTAGATTCGACAGCCCCCCAAAAGTCCGGAGGTTGGTCAAAAGTTCACACCGAAATCTGGGAAAACCGACAGAGGTTCCTACGGAGTCCACGTGGTCCTTTCTTTTACCCCTTCTTTTCGCACACTGTAATAAACCGCACGACAAACTTGTATGTATATTAAGTATTTCACTTGAAAAAAACGAGCTCGTCAAGGGAGCAGAGCAAGACAGACGTCCTTTAGGGTACAACTTACTCCGTAGAGTGAGCCACAAAAGCTTGATTCACTAATGCACCATGCAAAAACACAGAAGGAAAAAAAACTCTGACAGAGAATTCCTTCGCATTTTAGATTGAAAAAGTACTGTCTGCGGCGCAAAGCGAATATATTCATGTGTACTCGCCTTCCGTGCGCATATGTATATGAATGCTTATATATGCTCCTTGCCGTTTGAAGTGGTCTACCTGTCAAAAACTTTTTTATGAGACCAGTTCTCTCTCTTCTCGATCTCTCTCTCTCTTCCTTTTGGAAAATTACCCAAAAAAAATTACATATACATACTACATCTAGCTCAAACATTGTACTAACTCTTACTCATTTGGGAGCTGCTCCTGCCGTACATTTTGCTGCTGCTGAGTAATGATAAGATATTAAAGGTATTAAAAGGTATAATGATGGTATTACCATCCATGGGATGATACAATGTAAGATTTTTTTACTACTTTTCTGAGAGAGCATCATCAGCATCACCTGCACAGAAAAAAAGAGTCATTGAAAGATCGGCCTGGGATTTGGGATTTGTGAAGGGAAGATTTACGTTGGCGTGTTTCTAAGTAAGTAAGTAGAATATACGCGGAGATGAAGAAGGCGAAGAAGTGTAGTCTTGCGAAGGGAATGGAAAAAAACGTGGATGAGGCATGGTGGCGAGCAACAGCAGCAGCAGCAGCAAGAGAGTTGATGCCGATTTGCCGACCAACCATGCGATGATCGTATCAACTTCACCTTTTGAATTTGGAAAGGGCGAGAGAGAGAAAGGACTTGTCATGAATTAGAAGCTTCTTATTTTTCCCGAGCAGAATCTTTAGAATCTTGTAATAATAATTTCATATCAATGGTCAACAATATAATACAATGTTTAATAAAAAGTGAGACGGAATATGAAAAGATAGCGAGAAGAGAAAAAATGGCGTGAGTATGAGTATGTGAGGTGAGATGAGTTGTGAGGAAGATGGAGAAAATTGGAAAAAAGGTTTTTCATACATCTTTCATACTCACATTGTTGAACTGGGGAACGGAGTAAAGCTATAATTCAAATAGACGTTATGTTCTGTGGAAGGGAAAGATTTTTTTGAATTTTGACAGAAAAATAGAGCCAGTAACATGTCCAGAAGCGAGTTGTGTGCAATGCGAAGTATGTTGAGATGCTGTACCAGTGACCAGTTGGGGAGATGTACTTGCTAACCTTTTTTTTAATCGGGGAGATACATAGGTATTAGGTACACATATAGATTCTCCTGTGCTCAAGTACGTGCCTCACCTTCCATTGTTCTAGAGTATGACTAGAATCATAAAAGCGTATTATCATTTTGTCCATATTTTCAGATATTGTGTTCACAATTTTGGAAGAGAAGGATGTGTGGCAAAAAGCTAACAGAAGTTGGGTACAAGTTATCATTGCATGGAGAATATTTATATGTGCATATGTGTTTGTGTGATCTTCTAGAAGGTTTAACCTACCTGTCATCATTCCTCTCAAAGAGAATTAAATGGATCCAGCATCCAGCTTATCTCGAACAGAAAGAGGCTTCAATATATGTACATGTATTTGTGTAAATTTTACAAAAAAAAGGTTTCCTTTCCATACCATGCTTTTTCCACTTGGCTTAGTCTATCCTCATGCGCTCTTTACATTTTCGGATTGGAAAATGCGACATGCGAATTTAGGAAAGAGTGAAGAAAAAGTATGGCAATACATTTGACGTCTTACCGGTGAAATTGTGGAAATCCTTGTAACTGCCAAAGAGAAACAGGAAAAGCTTCTTTGAGCCTGTTGCTCGCAAGGAGAAAAAAAGTTTGTCGAGTCAAAAAAAAGTGCTTAATGCTCCAAAAGTACGAAGAGGAAACAGATGAATTCGATTAAGAACTTTTTTCTTCTTTCTTTTAAAAAAAAGTTAGATTGATATGAGATCTGGCCTGTATAGAAAAATATTTTTTTTGTATTCCTACCCCACATATTTCTTTCAGCTTGAGGTAAGAATGGAGCTTTTGAACAATGATCAATTCTTGGGATTTTTTTGGATGTTGTGTGCTGTGTGCAGTAAAGCTAAAAGCCTACTCAGCTTTTCCATTCTTCACGGTGGGGCTAATTACTGTCGTTATGCGGACGGAGGATGGACCTGCTACATACAAAATTCCAGTTTTCCTTCACAACAATGAGTCCACAGCCAATGAGAAATTATGATTCCGGTTTGTGACCAGAGAGTCGGGTCGAGCGAAACTACGCATTTTCTTTTTCCTCAAGATCATTGCTTTTTTCAGGGAAAGGCGCAGCGCCGCACGTGAAGCCCAACAATGAGCATGTACTATCATTATACATTTTTTCGATATCTTCAAATCTCTGGATTTTCAGTGATTGTTGCAAAAATTTCAATGAATGTGGGATGTGTGCAATGCATGTAACCAATTTTGGTCACGTTCAAATGGAAAATTCTCCATGAATAAAAGGCTGCATAAAAAAGCGACTTCCTCTCGTTTCATGGTTCAGTCAGTACCGCGCGCACACGACCTGAATCAAAATTTGCAAAAACAAACTTTTTTTTCAAAATCATAATATCCCGATGACTAATGATACCGTGCAAAAATTCCATGAAAAATAAACTGAGCTAAAAATATACCCCAAAAAATAACCAACAATGCATCAATAAAAGCTCATATGGGTAAACTTCATCTGGAAAATATGATAATGATCTCTCTGGCATAAATTGTTGCATCAGGAACAGAAGTAGCGATTGATAACAGCATATTGTCCACTTGAGCCAAAGAAAAATTCCATGAGTTACACATATACATTTCTCAATGTATGTAAACGAGAAACTTCGTCATTACATAATACTAAAATAATGCGCCACATGTTGCATACACATACTCGATTCCGTTTGGAAAAAAGTGTCTCCATGCACACTTGCACACTCACGATCATGCAATCCAGTCCACGTGTAACACATAATGCCTTTTTTGAAAGGAGCAAGCTGGAGCTTTTCCTGGAGAATTGAATGTACCCAAATTACAGGGCTATCTGAATTCTCAGGGAAACTACGTATGTATGTATGTATGCCTGCATGCGGCAACCTTAATACCTACATGGTCACTTGACATTTTCCACAAAAGCAAATAGAGCGGCTTATCTGCACTTTGCACGTAGACTGTGTGTATTCACGCCGTAGAGACAACGCGGTAATTGATGTATGTACCTATGTGTGTGGGTCGCGTCGTCAAGTGTCATTTTTTGAAAGATTATCGCCAGACTCCAATAAATCTGGAGAGCTGGATCGAAGGAAGTTTGTATGACAGAACTAATTTGCATAAAATGGACTCAAATTTGCTAAAACCTACTATGGCCTAGTGTGAGTCCATCCGTAAGCTCTTGTAAATAAATTTCGTTTTCAACTTGAGCTTTCAACCAAAGTTTTTTTTTAACGAAAGACAAAAACATGTTTTAAAAAAACAAGTCATCTCTGTTGCTACGAGGAACATGCAAGAGAGAGAGAGAGAGAGAGAGAGAGAGAGAGAGAAAGGAATTGGGCCAGCCAAACAACAACAGCAACAGCAACATCATGTCATCATCATTTTTCTGTTTGTTTCGTCTTGAAAACCAGCACAGATACTTTTAAATACGCAAAAAAGAGTAGGAAATGTGTCCATTTTGCTGATTGCAAAGAGAGAGATGACATTTTTTCCATGTGCCATAATTCGATCAGGCGATGGTGATGTGATATGAATCATTTGTGTGTATGTGTGTGTGTGTGTAAGCGAGAGTTGACACTCATTTTCGTCATTTGATCCATACGCCATGCAATGAGGATATTTACGGTTATCTGCACAAGGAAAAAAAGGACGGCTGATTACAGGAAGCATGAAACGAGATGACTTCCTCTAATGGAATAATTGTATGGGATTAGGATATGGTGGCGGTGGCATATCAAGTCTTCTAAGAAGATGAGTTGAAGAAGAAGCTGAAGATAGAGAGAAAGAGGGATTTTTGTCCTTTTCATGACACAACTTTCCGTATCGATCGTCGACGGCGGCTTAAAGGATGGTTGAACCCGTTATGACATGACAGATACTCTTTTTCCTCAATATGCTCTCCTTTTTGCAGTCTCGGCGATGACTCAGCTTCAAAAATGCGGATTCAATTGGTTGAAGCTCTATTAAAGCGGCTTAAAAAGTTAAATGGGCTCGGTTGATGATGATATGAAAGTTATTTCTTATTATGTGATTCGCATATTTGTGCCATTTTGTGACAAATAAAAGGCAATTTTGGATTAAGGGGAAGAAATTGCATTATTATTATTTCTGCAGAGAATAAAAGCCTTATTACCATATTTTCTTCGTTTTAATAGCCTCTCAAAAAGAAGTGCAGTTGCAGTTGGCTTTTGTGCGGTAATTACAGGGACGTGGGCTCATTAGCATATCACACTCACAATGCAATCAAGTGGCCTTCCCATAAAACATTAGTACATGCAGTAATTTCAATGTAAAAATTGTGAACCAAAAAATATGGCATGACATTTTGGATTTCATTTGAGCGAGTCAATCAGCGACATAAAAATCGATGAAGTTGCTCGAATTTTAGTTTTGAGTTTCATTGGAACAGTATAGGGATATGAAGTCATACATTATTTTTTATTAATAATGCTCAAGCTTGAAAAAAAACTTTTCAAAGTTTACACACAGCTTCATAACTTCATGCTGGCTGTTCAGCCGGCCGGTCTGATGCAAATTGTAATGAGCGAGTATCAGTTAGTGATTGTGATGCCATCATAGTCAAAAAATATATGATAAAGTAATGATTACTTCTGTGTATATTTACAGTGCCACAATCGCAATGCAATGAAATCCTGCCCTGCACTCGATTCATATTTGTAAAACTTGTTTTGAAGGAGAGGATTCAACTGTAATAATGTGATGTCTGGTACTATGTTTGTGTGAAGCAATCGAAGGAGATTCTTGATGTGGATTCTGCATTATTTATAAACTGATTTTACCGGCCGGCATCGCACTACCTTCACGTTTTTCTGTATTTTTATTGTACGGAGGCGGAGTGAAAAAATCCAATGAGTAAATATGTGGAGCAAGCTGTTAACTCGCTGTCGATTTGCGTAGTTACTAGATAGGGAGAAGGGAGCCCTTTACATTAAGCATGATTTTTTAAATTTAAATGTGTGGAAAGTTTTTTCGCAGTGAACTTGGCTAATCAGAAGGCATTCATATAAAAAAAAGCTGAATGCGGGATGTGGGGCTTGAAAGACAGTTTGTTGATGCAGTTAAAATAAATTACGGTGAATTGCAAAGAGTTAACTCTGAATGTTGCATTACAATGGGTTCTGTGAACCAATCAAGGGCGATTACAGACAAAAAGGTTCCAACAGAACTCACGATCAGTGAGTCAAGGTCTTGTCTTAAGAAATAAGAATTAGTCCATAATGCGACAAAACTTTGTAAGAAGGAAATGCCACTACTGCGCTTTGGACACGTTTTCGCGCTTTAATTGACATCCAACTGACGCTCTATTTTGGATTTTGTGGGAGATGATTGACGTTAATAGACTACGCAAAAGATGAATGTTTTCAGAGGCAACTGAAATAGAGGGAAATGAGCGCTTTATTGGGGTGACATGACACCGTGCGACAGCGCATACTATACTTACGTGAAATATTTACAGGACTAAATATTTATCTTCAATTGATTAGGATTGGAGCTAGTCTATTTTCTCCTTGCAGAGTTGTCAATGATGATAATAGACCCGCTAAACAAGCTCATAGTTCAACCTCGTCGTTTCTAATTTATGCATTGATTCGGCCATCCCTTAATGATGACAAGACAGTTCAATAGCGTGTGAGATTGGAAGGGAGCGTCGAAGTTAGACGACTTTTCCTAAAGCTGTTCACATAAACAAAGGTAGACGGGCAAGCCAAAGGGCTTGGAATCAAGGAATTGAAGGATCAAACCAAAAATGTCATCTTCAGATATAAAAAAGTCTCCTAATATATTTTTTAATTAAAAAGAAATCCGTCTTCAACTTTCATCAGAAAATTATGGAACATTTTACATCGATTTACATGTACTAAACTCACTGACGTCGACATAAATTAATGCAACTTTGCAGAAACTACTTGTGTCATGTGCGCTTTAATCATTTACTGGACCTGACTTTGACTTTTTAGGGTCACTAATTTTAAGTAGGAAATGTTTTCCCTTCGTCTCCAGAATAATATTTGTTATCTCATTCAGACAAGTGTAGTGTGATGTGTATGCATAATTTTGAAATCATGGGTAAAGAGATAAGGCCTGAAATAGATCAGTCGATATGTATGTATCTACGTGTTTCTATCTGCTTCACTCTCCACTCCATCGGACTAATAAATATGGTTTCGTGCAGCGTCTCGCAAATATTGGCAAATGTCTATTTTGCATGAAATGATAAAGGGAGAGCGAGAAAAAGCGAGAGACGGCAACAGGTTATAGAAATATGATTGTATCTGTTTGTACATGATATCTACTGCTGTTGGAGAGAAAGGGGAGCCACGAAAAACTGCGTCGTATTTTCACTTCGAGTCGAGTGTCGTCATTGGCGTGCACATTATAGTGAGTGTGTGAGCCATAATAAAAGCACACGTATTCAATCGGATTTGCAAAAAGTTGGAAAAATTATACAAATATCAACCTTTACACATAGACAAACACACACAATGAAAAGGAAAAATAGAAATTAAGCCGTTCCGTGTAAACTCTCACTAACCCAAACTTTCATACAGAATAGATAAATGCATCAGCAAACAGATAACTTCAATGAAATGATGGAACCACGAAAAGAAGAATAAATTTACCATGTACATTGTATACATGCATACCTTTTATATGAAATAACCGAACAGAAAAGCAGACCTCGTCTCGTACTTTCATGAAAAGATGTGGGATGACGAGGGTCTTTGCAAATACCTACATACATATGCACTTCATGCAGAAGCTGTGCAGATTGTGATTGTGAGTAGAAAACGCGTAATATGTTTCAGAATTCCACGAAAAAAAGTGGAAAAGATGTTGACGTTGGGAATGTGACTGAGATGAGTTGTCGCATTAATTTTGCACATTAGTTTTTTTCAAGGTGGGGGGAACTCGAGATGAGTTTAATATGTTCATTTGATCGATTATACTAACTTGCGTACAACTTTGACTACATTTCCCCTATTTTTGTCAGAGGCTAAGTACTGTCCATCAAATAAAAGAAAGCTTAATAATAATTAGTAAGAAGCCTGAAATATTTATGCATGCATTTTATTAACAAGTTGCAACGATTCCTCAATTATTTTAAATCTGACTCCTATTTCTATAGCTAATTTGCATATATACCTTTATAAGGCGAATTCCGCTGTGACATTGGACAATGAAACTGACACCTACTTGCTTCCCATTATGTTCACAAATGTCAATATAAAAACCGCGATTTATAAGGACAAAAAGGGTTCTCTGGCCTAAAAGTCTTCTTCTTTGAAATCAACATTTCTTATTTCTGTATACATATTAAATTTTATTACTAATATCATAATTTTGTCTGGCCTGCATGCAGTATATGAAATATATGTGCTTGAGGTGCTCAAAATATGAATCTATATGAGTATCGAAATATCGCATCTATACCGGTCTGCTGACGTTACAATGTTGTAAAAGTGTGCACCGATTTGCTTGGTCAACTCGCTCAACCTCCGCGTTAACCTTTGAGTGAAAGGTGGATGGCGGAATAATATTATGATATGGGTTCGAGATAAAATACAAACTTGATTTCTCCCATTTTCCTTAGCACACACAACCACAAGGCAATGCAATAATACATTTTTTTCATCCTGTTATCAACACCAGCTCTCATTCGTATACTTACAAACTTCTTCTCTCGCACTCTTTGCAACAAGTAAAGCGTATCGATACCTTAGTACGTGATTGGACGACGGGATTTTTTTTCTCCCGAAAATCATCATAATATTATGCAATGCAAAATTTATATCTCTACAGGTTCACAGATTCTCATCATTGCATCGCCACACCACCGGATTTCCACGCTGAAATAAACTCGATATTTGTTAGTAGCATTGTATTCATAGTTTCCACCATTTCAGAGCCAGTTTTATCCTTCCATATAAATGTATTTCTCTTAAATAGTATCAACAAGCATGTAATAAATATTTGGGTTTTGAGTAAAGATACACAATTTTCCACTCCGTGTGGATAAAACATCCATTTTTTGCAAGCAAGACTACTATATAGTATAGAGAAGAGATTTCTTTCGTATGGAAAAAAATTAATTTGGAGAGGCTGGATTCAGATGCAGTTTTGGTTGTAAGAAGCACTTTTCTTATTTTAGTCTTTTAATATATGCCCTTCTACTTAAAGTGGATCATTGAGACGTGTTTCACATAAAGTCAAAGGAAGGTGAACCAGAATTAGAGTTTGTATTAGATTGGCTCCAATTATTTCATTGCTTCTCTCATTAAACACAACAACTTTTCGATCATTTTATGGAGACATGACACAATGTTGCAAATTACAGGAGAAAAAAAATGCAAAACTCGATGAGACAAATTGAGACGACGTCAACAAAAAGTCGTTTTTAAGTATGTATGCATGGAGTTTTTCCATAGATGAAATGCATAAAAATGTGAGAATCAGGCTATAAAATAAGGGAAAAAGTTGAGACGCAAGGAGGTCGTTTTGTCGACGGAGAAAAAATCACTGGAGAATAGATATACGGGGTCATTAAGTCATCGCATTTGTATCTCGTCGATTTTTTTAAAAAAATATGCACCACACCTATTACAATTCTTATAGATTTTTATTTTGCTTCTTGGAGTCGGTGCAAAGTGCAGAAAAAACTGCAAGAAACCTTAACCTGATGAGAGGGAAATGTCAAGCTGTGCAGTTCACATTTGCATTTAGGAAATGTTGGAAAATGTGTCATAGTTCACGAACCCGAAACTTTAATCTATAGATAATATGTACATCAAATACATTTGTATTTCATTACCCCAACAATGTTTCAAATCGAGTCCAGAACATTTTTTTTTTCATTTTTTCATCCTCATACAATTCATGATGTTGAATAAGAAGGCAAAAAAATATATTTGAAGACTATCTGCATGCGCAATTCACAAAGTCCATTCTGTCCCTAAAAAGTCTCAAGGCCTGAATGTTTCAATAGAATTCAAGATTGAATAGCTCATTGTAAAAATGCTCTCAAGGCCCTTCTTTTATTTCATTCACTCTTCAAGCATTCTATTTCCCAAACAATAAACAGTGAGCATCGACGACAGCGACACACCACTACCGTGTGCTCTTTGAGATGGGGAAACTCGAGCATTTTCTTGGAAGAAAGTTGTATATTATTATGAATGTTATGTTATGGTATTCTCCTTTCTGTAAATATCAAAAGGTCCTCACAAACTCACAACCTCACAACCACTGCATATGCGTTTGGTTGAACACCTGAAGTACCTCATGATGGAACATGCTCATGAGGATGGAGGAGAGTTGGGTCGTCCCTGTGAAAGGGAAATGAATTCAGAATGATTCGGATGAATGAGCAAGAGCAAACGCAGGGTCTTTAAAATGCCAGTGACCGGTGAGGACGAAATAATGAAAATGATACCTAGCCTTACCTTGACAATTATCCCGTACACTATGACTATGGATGTCTTTTGTCATCATGATTCAATTTTTAAGCTTGGGTCTGGAAATTGAAGCAGAATAAAATGAGAAAAGGACTGTGAGCACTAATACTATGTACGTAAATTGGAATATTTAGTTGAAAATTTTGGCATCTCCGACAGCAACCCCTTAACATTATGGTCATGAATCCATAATCATCTTAAAACATTTTTACGCTAAGAGCATTTAGATATTAGATACGATGGACTCGTAGCTCGGGTCAGCAAACTCAAAATTCTATTTTACTACATGGGTTTTACTCTGTAGACTTATTGTATTTTGAGTTGAGATGGTTTATGTAAAGTTTCCCAATGTAAAACACGTTCCATTTCATGTAAAATAGTACAGCTCCCTACAACTGTCTTCAAATATAGAATCCCAAGAAAACTGTACTGTCTGGGACTCTACCACTACCACATGTGTCCCCAATGAGACTGAAGACGTCCGCAGAAAAGCTTTACACTATAGTATGAACTTGGATTTTCAAATGGGTGCATGGGTGCACCTTTACTAATTAGGCATTAGGATTGCCACAAAAATTGAGAAACTGCAGTGGAGTGCACAGAGTTTGCACGAATTGCATTGTTGTTGTTGCTGCTGCGCCAATATCTTCATTTTCTGATCATTTTTTACGAGGCCTCAATGGATTTGGAAAGTTGGATTGGACGGTCTTCGATGATCGTCAAAGTTCGGTGAACGTTCGCCGTGGTACCTGCTGTTCGCCTTAGGGTACTGAACTAGGCCAATGCTGCTCCTTGTCATCATTAAATATGCATAAAATATCTTTTTCTACCTTTCGCGTCATGTACATACTAAGTACATCGTCGGGTTTACAAACTTCGAGAGGAGGAGCGATTGATTTGACCACGAACACAAGAATAAATGAACTGACCATGCAGCACTTGCGAATTGATTGCATTAGCTAGCTTTGTGAAGGACTACTAAATTTAGATCTTTTATGATGCATTTCGACAGCCCTTCAACCGTTGACCGTGGTGGTTTCGAACTTATGAGGTCCGAATATTATGCTTGAGGAGGAAATGTCCGAGAGTTGTCAGGAAATATGATTTTGAAGCAAGGGACCACAGACAGAGCGTATCTTTTAAATAGAACAAATCTTGTTTCAAATTTTAAATTTTGTGAAAAGTTTTTTGTCAGTATGAGTTTTTTTAAAGACTTGAGGCATCTTCCCTTGGCCCTTGAATGAGATGCGCATTTGAGGTAAAACCAGAAATCTTCTAGGTTTTCATAACTGCGAATTAAGGATCTGTTGTTCACAATTTTTTCGGTGTTTGCGGCTAATGTAACCATCAGAGAAAGTGTGTTTTCTGCCATTAAGACTTTTAAATAGGATTTTTTGTGGACGTATTGTCTACTAAAAAAATCCCAGAGCTCATTAGTGTCTGATTACTACATCATTTACATACATACGTTACATACATTTGAACGCTGTTGACATTATTTAATAAAAATTTACTAAACGCTAATAATAAATGTGTAGTTTTTTACGACGCGAGAAATTCTCCTCTCGTGGCTTGGAAACACGCGACAGAAGCGATCAAATTACTAAATTGAACATTATGATGACCTTATTTATTGAAAAAAAATGAGTTGTAATAAAGTTCTATTTTTGCAAATCGATTGGTGCAGACAAAATGAGAGAAATACGGATGAGGAAAAAGCACAGCGCAACATAGTTTCACATGAATTCAATGGGCGTTGGCCGTTTTTAGTCAAGTTGATTTTATGCAACAAGTTTTTTTCCCTTCTATTCATATCACCTATCGATAACAGGATATTATTGTAAAGATCTATATTTTTGTGGTGTAGAATTGGAAAAAGTTTGCCCAGGGCGTGAAAAATGAACAATGCTGTGAGTCTTGCGAGTGAGTTGTTGTGTTTACACGATAGTACCTTTAACGGGTGGATGAATTTCGCTCAGCAATTCGACTTCATTTGAATATGATCATTGGCACATTATCGATCCCTGGCTAGGACCTAGGCTAACGTAGACTTTGGTGAAGTCCACCAGAGAAACTGTAAATAAAAGTTTGAGAGATAATATCTCATCTCTCATCTCAAGTTGCAGCTAGGGAGCAATAAAACGCTTAGTAAGTAGTATTGGAATAAGTACACCTACCGTTGGCCATATTCTCAAGCATTTAGTATTTAAAGTTCGTAAACATGCATGAGTAAATATATGTAATATCGACCGGATTCTGAGCAGGAAAAATTACAATGAAAAGTGTACAACTTTTAATGAAATGCACATATGTAAAAGAAGAACATATGCATTATCAAAATGCAAGTTCGTGACTCGTACCTATTTAAGATTTATTCATCAAACTGATTTCATTAATGAAACTTCTTAGGTTTGACAATCGCGAATTAAAACCTATATAAACGGAATTTCTATTTATTTAGTTAAATTGCAGGATGGAAAAGTGTCTAGGTTGGGTTAGCTTTAGCTCTATTAAAGGTTGAGTTAGTTTATAATAAGAATTTATGCGGGCAATGTTTTTACATTTTGGTATATAAACCACTTTGAACGGTTCGAGTTACTTTAAGCATTTTAAATTTTTAATATATACTGTTAAAAATTTCTTTCGTGAAATGCTTCTTTATACGACATTCAACTTGATTTCTCAATCCGTTTGTTTTATCACTCACCGGTATTCTTGCATGATTTTACTAAATTTCATCGGCTGGAAAATTAAGTAATTCCTGGAAGTACCGATTAATGATACTTTGAATGATGGTTATTACCTACAATAGGCACATTTGCTAAATTCCTTTAATCATTGCCATTAATATAAATTTTTCAGAAAAAAATTTCATTTCCAACGCATTTCTGTCGCATTGCGCTGCAGGAATACGATAAAGGCACGACACAGGCATAGCCATCTTTCGAGATTATTTTGCTCTTTATTTACTCGCAAAGCAAGGGAGAACCTCTGCACAACGCAAAATTTCTGTCCACACGCCACTAAAATACCAGAACAGAACAACTGAACAAAGACGTAACGTTGAGATGAGATCAATACTACTAAAAAGCCTCATTTTTGGGGCACCCTGACACCCCTGCATCAACTCCTTGGCCTCAGTTAGCATAAAGTTGAGGTGCGGAGCGCAATAGGATAATGTGACATCAGAGATAAACAGAGGAGCAGCTGAAGTTGAACTTGATCGACAAGGTGAGTTTACACAAGCACAGACTGATAAATTGGTGAGAGAGTGAGAGTAGATGCCTAATATTCACAGACTCGAGCGAAAGGATTACTTGTTTTTTGGCTGATGCTGGCTGGATGCTGCTGGAATACTATAGGAAAAGCGTATTATATAAAGCATACAGGAATAAGCTGATTTGTCTGGAAAATGTAGATTTTTTTGTCTAATAATTTTCCCTCAGCTGCTGCACTCAATAATAGGCGACATGAATTTTTGATTAGTCATTTGTCAATACTCGTGTTGAAATCTCTCGCTTCGTTTGCAAAGGCTCTGGGAGAGATCACACTTTTTATCCATTGACAGTGATGCAATGGTGAGGCAGTAGACGATTCGCTAACTTCCCTTCCTTTCGCTTTCCTTGCCATTATCCAAATTTTTGGCGAATAAATTAACCTGTGCTTCTGAACAAGAGTCAGCTAAAAGCCAAAGAGTTAAAATTGCTGGAACTTTTATTAAAGGGAAATCAAAACCATATCATGAGCGATTGAGCGGCTACTGTACACACTACAGTTGGGTTCTTAGTGATTGTTTTGAAGAGCTGCGAAGACAGTGAAGAAATTTTTAACTTCTTCGAGTTCTATGATTTTGAGAAGCTCTCATTGTGATTAGGACCCCCTTTATTTGGCGCCGTCAGAAATAGTAACAAAAAGGAGCAATGGTCGAATGATGATAAGGATAACTTTAGTTGTGACAATAAAACAGTGGATTGGCAAACACTTGAGGCTGTGATTGGATGCTTGATGCTTGAGGTTGTGATCAAGATGACGTCATCTCTGTGAACAGTTGATAGTGCAGTTGTTGGCTGTACTCTTGAATGTTTTTTTGGTTAACTGCGAAACGCTCAATTGGTAATTTGATGGTAAAACTACGCCCCCAAGCCTGAAGTCGAAGTACAACTCTCCTCTCAATTCATAATGGCGACGGAGGAAACGGCGACAAGCGCGAGCACGTCGGAAACCAAAGATGCCTCGGATGATTTGGGAGGGATCGAAGAGGTGACGGGTGCCGCTGCTGGGGCCATTCCTTTCTCATCCCCGCCGCCAAATGTGGAGACCATAAGTAAGTTTTAAAAACACTTTTTTAAAGTTTTCTTATTTTGTATTTTGATCTGAAGCACTAATATTGTGTTCAATTCTTTCTTTTAAAGTCAGTAAAAATTCCGAACTCGCCCTTCAAGACCAAATCATTCAGCTGCAAAAGAAGCTCGTGGAGTCAGATGCGGACTTTGGAGCGAAGAGGGCGCGGTTCAAGGAGATGTTTATGCAGAAAGAAGGTCGTCAATCTCAAAATGCACTAATAATTATTGTGTGAGGTGTGAATCGTTTGCTAAGATCATATTCATTACTGTTACTGTAGATGAGCTAATCAAAGAACGGGAGGGCAAGCTGAAGCTGGAGGAGGAAATCAAGCAGCTCCAGGATGAGTTGAACGACACCAAAAGTCAGGTCACAATTGCCGAACTTCAAATGAGTGATATAGAAATAGAACGTCAGCGGTACCAAGGTGATCTGAAGGCACTCCGGCGAAAATATGATGGTAAGATTCATTCATTACTTTATTCTGATTTTCCTCTTTTGCAGTTTAATTTTGACCTTGAATCTTGTTTCTTTAAATTTACAGAGTCGATAAAGGAGATCACTACGAAATACGAGAGTGAAATCTACAGACTCAAGCATATAAACAGTAAGCTGGAAGCGAATATTCATGAGGTTCGTGAGACCCTGTCCCCGTCTTCCGGTGTGAGTTTCGATGGTCCAGGTACCGTCTTCTCCACCGTGGGTCAGCACTTCAAGAAGAGTCTCGCGAGGAAAATCAACTCGACAATGACGGCCAGTAATGACAGCCTTCATGAAATCGAGGAGCCCACAAAACAAAGGACCAGCAGCACTTCGAAATACGTAAGAATATTGAAATAGATTTGCAAAATATTTAGCTGAGTGTGCGTCCTGTACAAACACATTAAGCATTTGTTTTTGATTTTGCAGGCACACGAAGACGCGGAAATGCTTCGATCCCTTGTGGTGCAACTCGAAGAAGAGCTGGTCGCCTTAAAAGAAAAAGTGCGTAGGTCGGATGAGCAGTTGGCGGCCCTACAAAATGCTCAGGAATCACTAGTCAAAGGAAACGACGCGCTGAACCAATTTCTTCAGGGGAAGGACGTGCAAGGTGTTCTGACTCAACTTGATGATAAGGTAACGTTTATAATACGGATTAGGAAATGAAGTACATATTTATCATTTTTATCATTTTAGCTCGCACGATTTAATACCTGTTTACATTTCTATTTGATATCAATTTGCAGTTGCGACTGGCACAGAACGGGTTGGAAGCGGAAAAGTCCTCTCGTGCCGACTTGGAGATGTACGTGGCGTTTGCCAACGCTCAAAAGACGTTGCTACAGGATGAGCTGGAGAAGGCGAAACTGGAGCTACGGGACCTGAAGGAACAGTAAGGCCTTTCTGACTTTAGCATACATCCACAGTTTTCAATCTGACTCTGCGTCGTGTAATTTTACAATAATATCTCATTCGGTTTTGTCTCAACAGACTAGATCTGGAACAAAAGCGTCACCAGGAGAGTTGCAAACGGTTAGACACCATATCCCAGCAGCCGCTAGAGGTGGTTCAAGCCAAACTGGCGAAACTCGTGGTTGCGCTCGCTCAAAGTCGAGACTGTGCCCCGGAGGAAGCCATGAAGAAGCTGGTGGCGATACAAGAAATGAGTGTGGAGAATTCGTCTGCAGACGTACGTTTATTTCAATTTCTAACAATGATTTGTATGTTAAACGTTTAATTTAAAGTTGAAAGTTGTTCAAAAAGTATATGAAAATATTCTGTGATCAGGACGCTGTGGAGCCGGTGGTATGCAAAAATTGTGATAGTCGTCAAGCCCAACTGGACAAACTGAAGGAAGAGCTTCACAAGTCTTCCCAGTTCAGGAAGGAAATCGAAGAGGAGAGTAACACAAAAGCTTCGAATCTTCAGGTACTCCATCGTATTAACCTAAATTGCCTTAACTCGTGCCTGTTATTAATTCATTTCTGGATTGGGTGATTCATTTTTGTTACTTCTCATATTTAGACCCAACTAAACGCATTGGAGGCGCAGATGGGTACGTACGAGCTGCTTTTACATGAAGTCAACACGACATCACAGCAGGCCATGGATAACATGGAAGGTCAACTGAAGCGGCTGCAGTATGAACGCGACTCGGTGCAGAGCACGATTGAAAGGTGCGTCGGGGTCAGAGGCTAAAATTGCTTGACGCGGGAGTAATTCATAACCACAATGACGACAATGCTTGTATTCTTTGTAGGATCGAGTTGGAAAATGACAACTTGAAGGGGAAGCATGTGAAGAACTCGCTGGCAATGCAGAATGAGACGATCTCTCTTCCAAATGATGTCATGGTACGTTGTATTTTTGGGTTCTTCATACGATAATGAATGTTCAGAGTATGCATAACAAAAGCTGGCATATAAAACTAAACACTAAACGGTTCAAGTTGGTTGAAAATGCTGATTTTATTGCACACTTGTTTCACATTACCCTCATGACGTGTTTCTAAAGTTTTAATTGTGCTGGACATTTATTTAATGTGCAGGAATTGCAGGAGCTAGTGCTAAAGCATCGCGAGGACCTTATCAGTCTCCAAGTTGGGAAGGAGATGGTGGAAGGCGAGCTTCACTTCCTCAAAGACCAAATGAAGATGATTGAAGAGGAGAAGCAGAATATCGAGGAAGGGCTCAACGCTGAAATTAATCAGTTGAGGTAAACTATTAGTTTTCATTCGACAAATTGTATATTTTTTCCTTGTGTAAACTTATTTACTCCGGAAACTAGAATATTATGTCAACAATGATTTTGATGATTGATCTTGACTTGTTCGTATTGGTTAGAATGAGTTGTCTTGGGGATGATGATTTAGATTCGACATTTGTACCATTTTTTGTTTGCTTTATGCAGAGACCTTTTGACGGAAAGCAGACATCGGTGTGAGGCCTTAGAAGAGGAACGCCGAAGGCTCGAAAAAGGAATTCAAGACGTGAAGACAAAACTAATGGCCTCAGAGGCTCAAAGTAGTAAAATATATCAGTCCAAGAAGGTCAGCGAGGATCAAGTGAAAGAAAAGGTTCGTGATTGTCAAGTTGAAATCAGCATAATATTCTTGAATTTAACAAAATGTTCGACTATGAACTGAGATTGCTCATTATTCATAAAAACTTTATTTTCATCGTGCGTTCAATTCAATTGGTATTACACGCATTTATTCATTTTCGAATTTCTTTGATATTTAAAACCATTTTTAATTTAATTTAATTTATTCATTGATCAAACTGGTTTTAATAGAAAAACTTCCTAGGAAAACCATTGTACTCTTGAGTAATGTTAACTTAGTTAATATGCTTATTTTTTTTGTTTATAACAGGAGCAACAATACGAATCTCTGCAGCGGGACAATCATGAACTTCAGGGGAAAATCCAGACTCTGCGAAAGGAGTTGACAAACAGTGAAGAGTTGCAAAAGGACTTGATCTCATTGAGCAAGTCACTCCAAATGGAGCTCGAAGCTATTCGCTGCCAAGAGGCTGAAGTCAGATGGCAGCATCCCGACGACATTAGTCACTGTAAGACGTGCAAAAAGGCTTTTCACGATACGAGGGAAAAGGTACATGAAAAACCAACAATAATTATTGTAAACTATACATTATGTATTTGATATCTTTAATAATGAGCGTTTCTTTTTATATTTTCTTACAGCATCATTGTAAACACTGTGGTAGGATCTATTGTAACGACTGTATTACGAAAACGATTCGTAGAGGAAATCGAGATTACAACGTGTGTGGCGTCTGTCACACCCTCTTGGCCCACGACTCCGCTCCATATTTCAGTACCGAACCGCCTCATAGTCCGGACTAAAATGTTATTTTACTGATCCAACTTTTTTTATTTACCGTTTCCTTTTTTCTCAACTCTTCCCGTATTTTACTTATGTTAATTTTTTTATCAAGAAGAGGTCATACCAAATTCGATGTGACACAAAAAATGTTTGGTTTTTACAATAGTCAAGGTTTTAATGTCGCCGAGAGTTGTTACAATAATTACGGAAAACAGTTCGGTCGAATCAATCCATTGCAACGGGTCATCGTTTCCAACGTCTATGTAAGTGCAATCAGCTCGTACAACGGCAACCATTGCTTGTTTGAGAGTGGTGTTGGTATCGTGTTTTATGAAACTTGTCCCAAAAAAATCTGTTTTATGCGAATCATTATTATTATTACAGATGAATCTTAATCCATATATATATTATACATTATTATGTTACTCGATGTCACGTTGTTGCAAGTAACAAGTTACTACACATTTTTTGAAACGAGAGGTTCTATTTATTATTAATAACGTCTTTAAAAAACAGAACAAAAAAGTTTACAATAATAAAGGCATTCCTGAAATTCTTTCACGTAATCAAGGTCATTACATAAAAACAGTAAAAAAAATACAAACTCTATACAATTATTATTATTTCATAGCATGTCTTAAAAAATTACGTAAAAACTACACATAAAATGACTATGGGCTTAACCTTAACTCGTTAGGTTCGAAAAGCGGGGGAGAGATATTTTATTTTCTCTATGTACAAAAAAAGTAGTTTGATATCGTTGCTTAAGAGTTGGCCATAAAAACGTGCTTTTGCTCTGCTGCTCACTCGTTTTGTCATTTTGTGAGATGATGATGCGATCGTTGTGTCGTGATTGTCGTGACCGTGCCATACCAAGAAGAAACATAATCCCTTGCCGTAATTGTTTGTTAATCATTGCTAATGCTTCATTGTTTCCAACCATAGTTCAGCCCATACATTTATATATATATGATAAAAGTGGATTAATTGTTTTGAGAGGGGCAAAGTTAAACTTTTTTTTTGTTAAAACCAGTTTGAGGTGTGACCTATACAGGGCCTATATGTATATGTAAAGGCTGGGGAGAAATCAAGGCTGGTTAGTAAATCATCCCTGAGTGAAAATCATTCCTGTGAAAGAATACATTCGGATTGATTGTGGAAACGGTAGGCTCCAAGGTCGTGTACAGGTTCCCATCTTGAAAAAAAGCAAAAAACAAAAAAATGGATGTGCAATGTTAGTTACATTTCTTTTTTGGAGGTTGAAAGCTCTTAAAGAACGATTTCTTGGGTGTTCTATGAATTATGTACATACCACCCCAGAGGGTCGTTTTGTAGTTTTTCGTGGACGGTTTGAAGTGAAAGAAGGAGGGTGAGTAGCCTGAGCATTGGTCTTCTTGGTCTTCAAAGCAAACGGCTTCTTTGTCCAACGAGGCCAGTTGTCGTCCCTAGAGTTGAGCAAAAAGCCAGAAAAAAAGAAGATACCAAAACAATGGAAAATATTCTGTGTACACAGCTTTTGTCTTAGAAAAAGAGTTCATTTGTCAATTTAAGTAAAGGAGAAGATTGTTGGCGGCTAGGTACTTTTGGCATGAACATGATGAGAAACGTGGTCAGGCTGTGGGCCACCAAGCCAAACGACACGCAGGCGTCTTGATGCCTCCCCTGTGAACACCACAACAGGAATTAGACAACAAAATTCACCCTTTTCATCCAAGGCAATAAGAGAGTCTCGGGTGCCAGTGCAACGGGGCATACATATCACTCTATGCATATATTTGAGAATTCCAAATTCAAATGTTTAAACTTAGATTCCCTTTTTAATAAAACCCCAGACAATCGATTCCAAAAAGTCAGTCTGACAAATTTGACTAGAAACGATTTTCGATTCATCATCCCCCGTCTCCCTGGCACCGAAAGGACACTCTTTGTGAAAAATGTCATTGTACCTGCAACATCCACCCCGCAACAGTCCAGCTGAGGGCAACAGGGATGGTCACCACGGCGGTGATGAGGATGTAGACAGACTCGCGGAAGTTTTCAACGACGCCTTTGTAGGCCGCTCGGCCGGCGAGAAATCCAACCATGAGCACGAGAAATCCGACGTAGGACAGGGAGTAGAGCAGTTGCAAGAAGGAGGTTCCACATTGGAGCAACATTGAACGGCCAGACTCCACCGTCTAGAGGAATTTTAAAACATAAATTTTGTTTTTAATTGCCCCGTAAATTCTATTTAATAATGTGGTTATGGCGTCTGTGGAATGCCTGACCTAGAGAGAGGTAAAAAGTAATGCGAGGTCGTGAGTCGTGAGCAAATGAATTGTAATTACGATGTTACGTATACGCGAAAACATATTTTGCAAAATGTAAGCCAAAAAAAATTCTTTTTCGGGCTTCCTTCTTCTCATTTTAACAGAAAAGGCAATCGTAATGTCATCTTCGTAAGAAAGATTCGAGAACAAAAATCTTGAAATGACGTAAAATTGTTTGCACCTTTTATAGCTTACTAAAAATCGTTTAGTAAAGGTAGTTCCTTTCGGATTTTTGACTCTCTGCAAAAAGTCTGTGAGAAGTTATATAATACACATTTGTAAGTATGTATAACGTCTATCTAGGCACGGCCCGCATGACATATGCATGCATGACTAAAGATTTTTCAAAATGATTATGCGAAAAATGTGGAACTTTTCGTTAAATAAAATCGGGATAAATCATTACGTAAGCTTATGGTCATGTGAGTCATGTATGATACTATCTGTAGCCATTTAAGTCTAGGAAACTAGTTTTTCTGGGGCAATCTCAAACTGTCAATTTCTTCCTCGCAAATTATGTTTTACTGAATTTGGACAAATTCTAAAAAGTTCAGCTTTCGTAAAGCAGCGATTAAAAATTATGACCAATTTTCGTCATTCCATTATCTATGCGTATGATTTTCGGTTCAAATTACTATTACATTTACCGGGGCAAACTGATACACTATCGCCGCTTGAACCCCTTAAAAATTTTATAACATATTCTTACGTTTCCTACCCTAATTTCAAATAATAGCCATAAAATAGTCCTCTTCGACTTCTCAAAAAAGTAACGGTGTGGAGTTCTTAGAAGCCGCATGACTAGAGTGTTTTTTCCTTATTTGCCTATCATCGTCATCACCCAATTTCAGTGTCCGCATATCACCCGAAATGAAAGCCTGACATTATCCCATTATACCCTGCAATTGTCGCGTAATTTGCGACTCGTTCCCTCTCATATTATGTCATAGTCATGCCATGTCTCCCAGGAATGATTTCGCAATCTTCCGCCAAACACTAGATACTTCCGATAAAACCTGTGTTGCAATTTTCCAAGTAAAACCCTTACCAAATATTCCCATTTTTTGCACAAGTGGCAGTTAAAAAACTTATCTTGTTAATCATAAGAATCCACTTTATTCCCTCCTGCGACTCACGCATGAAAAGTGAGTGGGAATTACAAGTTCTCAGCTCGTCTAACATCATTTTAATCACCCTATCATTTCAGTGTAAAAATGTAACGTAACATCCAACATCTTTTTTCATCTCGGTGTCATTTTTTTGTCAACGTGAATTATGAGAACTTTTACCAGTTGGTCCTTATATGTATATTGTTGTGTATATCCAAGTTTATGTATCGTTATAAGAATCTTCGAAAATTCTGCTAAATTCAAACGGTGACACATTTTTTGCACAAAATTCCACCACAAAAAAATCCCCTTCTGAAGAAGAAAAAAATCGTGCGTGAGGCATGGCCGCTTCTTGTCCTAAGATGAATGACTAAACTATCGCTATACACAATCTTTTCTGCAACACGCAATACGCACTTATAAAAAAGTTTTGAGAGAGACATTTTCATGAAGCAAGTGACTTTAACTCTTGAAAACAGTGAATTTTTTTGAAAGATTTTTTTCTGCTGTGGCTTGAGTGCAAATATCTACCACAGCGGAAAACCGTGCATGCGCAGATAAAGCTGTACCATGTAAAAAGAGTCAGTAAAGTATGAAACAGAACAGAAGTCATGTCATCCTCATTACGCCTCTTTTTTTCTGCATCTTCACAAAAAAATTCGTTCTTTTTCTTACACTTTTTTATACGTGTATGGATATGCAGTCTCATCTGTAACATTCACTGTAATCAGTTAGAGCTAAAATCAGTGAACAATCTAAAATCGTTGACAAAGACTGATTTCTTTACATTCCTCAAAAAGCCTTTTTCTTCCCTTATTCTCATCATAATATGTATATCTGGCACTTTTTTTCTAAAGAAGGTAATAGACGAGGGATGACAGAAGGCTCACAGGAGTTTTCCACTGGCGTAAATAAAAAAAGAAAGTGAAAGGAGAGATGACGATGACAGAGGGAATCAAAGCTATCGTTAGGTAAAATTAAATAAGAAGTATTAATTTTTTCTTGACAAAATGCACAAGCTTTAGAATACGGAAATTGGCAAATTTTTTGTTGTTAAATCATATTATATCTATATGAAATTGCAGAAAATTGATTCAACTTCTTCATAACACGATGCTTGAATCTCGGTGAAAACTTAATCACAGACACACCAATGTCTCCGTAAAAATCCATGAGTTCACCCCAAACCTTTTGCTTAAATTAATCTAGCAAATCTTTTATGAGTGGCAATCCCCGGATTTTAGATATACCTAATTAGAAAGTCATGCCTACGTTAGATTTTTATGCAAGACACGAATCAGACGTAATTGCAGCATTTTTTCTGCGTCATAATTTCACCAAATGGATTTGTATTTCCCCTCCCCAACAAAAAAGCCATTGTTCCAGAGGCACCTCTCTGAAAAATCTTTTTTATCTACTAAAATTTTTAATTTGTCCACTTACCTGCAAAAAGGGCGGATACATAATCACCCACTGCGTGTCAATGGCGACCTGGACCATCACCGCGAAAAAGAGTAGAATCCCCTGATAGGAAGTTGGCAGATAGATGCCCGCATCCAGAGACAAAAGAAAGACACACTTCACCATCAGCACTGAGAAGATCAAGCTGTACGTAATGCCCACTCCAAGCCTCCCCACAAAACACCCAACAATGCTCGGATGGACGGCAAACATCAGCGCCAAAAAGCTGCAGAGGAACAGGCCAAAGAGCAGCATCTGCCCAAGGAACAAATGCCTCCGACTCTGGCCTCTCGCCCTGCACAGCACATACACCTCAAACAAGATAATGAGAATCATGTTGAGGGAGGCGAGCACGAACAGTGGAATGGTCCACAACTCCCTCTTCAAGAAGCCGCCGATAGTCATGCCGTGGTAGAACTCGTTCTCTTCCTCCTCGACGGACTCGATCAGCTCATTCCTCGCAAAGTGGCTGTCAATGCTCCAGACCTTGTCTGACTCGGCACGCCTCACGTCCCCCTTTGTGATTACAGCTGGAACGGGCCTCGCTGTGGTCGCCGTTGGCTGGAAGCTTTCACCGCTGCTGCTGCCGCCACTGTTCACTACATTCTTCCTGAGAGTCGTCCCACTGCCCAAGAGGTGATCCCGACTCCTCTCCTTCTTCTCAATCACTGCAGTGATCGTCCCACTCGGCGTGTGGAAGAGGTCTTCGTGAAACGAGTTGTGGTTCTGGCTCAAGTCACTGTAGTTGTCTAAGTCCCCCGCTGAGATCTCACTTAAGTAGTCCTCCACGCTGGTGGCAGCAGCAGTCGCATGATGATCGCGAGGATCATGATCACGGTGAGGATTGTTGTTGTGATTGGGATGATGATGATGATGATTATGGCTGTGCTCAGCATCGGCGGCAGCGTCCTGCTCGTTCTCAAGGCTCAGGTATTGCTTACTCGTGCCTAGCCTTTTCCCACTCTCTTCAATCGATGAGGGGAGGTATTTGGGCTGCTGCGAACTCTCACTCTGAGTCTGAGTCTTCTTGCTCTGAGTCTTCTTTGTACTGTCTGAGGGGGGAGGAGGAGGATGACGCTGCGTGCTGCTGTGACTGCTGCTTCTGTTCACATGATTAGCGTCATCATCATTGAGTGAGACATTGTCAGCGTACTCGAAGTCAATGCTACTGCTCAGATCCATATCGCTATTGAAGTCAATGTAAGCATCATCCTCTACGCTCTTTGTACTGCTTATCGAATTACTCTTTATAAGACTAGGCTTAGACGGCTCATGAGTACCCAAGCTACTACTATTCTTGTAGGTGATCAACCCGCTGGTGCTGTTCCGGCCACCGAGGTTCTTCCAGAAGTTGGCGATCCGGCTGAGAATATTACTGCTGCTCTTCTCCAGCGTCCCGTCGATGTGGCGGAAGGTCGCCAAGCTGAGGTAGTTGCCGGGCAGGAGGGTCGGCTTACTCAAGGTGGGTGGGACGGTTGAGGTGGGTTGGATTTGGATATTTTTATTATTATTGTTACTACTATTACTACTACTCCCACTACCATTATTAAGACTTTTACTATGGTTCACTGAAGCAACTACTTTCGAGATTTCGGAGCCGCTCTGCTTCCCATACAGATCTGAGTGTTGACGTTCGTGGCTGTACCTGTCTAGCGAGTCGCTCCCCGTCGTGTAGTACATGGACGAGCCAAAGTCCACCTCGTCATCCCCCACGAAGAGGGAGGAGGGCTCTTCCCGCATGGTCGGGGTGATGAGGGATGCGATCTTCTGCTTCCTCTCCGCGTCGGGACGTCGGTAATGGTAGCGGTTCTGGGGGGTCTTGATGGTGCCCCCGTTTCCAGAAGGAGGCTTCACCTCCGCACTCACCGAAGGGAAGCGGATGAACTGCTGCTCCAAACTCTTTTCGGTAGAGTGGCTGCTGTCTCCCCTCTCCCTGGAAAAGGTTTTTCGTGGGGCGGAGGCGGAGGGCGCGGAACTCAGCTCCTGGGAGAAGCCGGTGGGCGCCCTTCGCGGTCCGTTGAGTTTCATTAGGATGGCGGCCCGACTGCTCAGGCTGTGGTTGGCAGGAGAGGGAGGGGCTGACGGTGACGGAGAGATTTTACGCATCACCGTGCTCCCAGGCACTGGCTCCACATGACCGGCTTTGAAAGCGAGCAGAGTGGGTAGGCTGAACACCAGGAGGGAAAATATTGTGCGTACGCATGTCGCCGAGTAATTTCGACCTGTCATCGTGACACACTGCCGAGGACGTCTACTGTGGTCGGCTCAACAATCTAATTTCCTTCTAACTTTTCAACTTTCTCTTGTCGCAATTAGCACATTAATTGAAAAGAGAGGATGGATGTGTGTAGGTTTACATCTAATTCAGTGTCCTCCTCCAATCGGTTTCGTCCTGAAGGCGAAAGTTGCTGACGAAGAAGAAGAAGAAAAATTAAAGCTCGAAATGAACAAAAGCTAACTTTATGCTTGTGTATCAGTCTCTCGTATTCAGCTCTCGAATTATCAAGTCAGCAGAGTCCAGTCAAGAACCTTTCGAGTCCAAAGTCATCGCGAAGGGAATAATCACAGTTGAAGCGTGTAACCTCCTCTCTCTCTCCAATTTTCGATGAGTCGAGGGTCATTTAATCTATTCCGTTGTGTCGGTTTCTCTCTCTGCAAAGCCGAAGATGACGAGTCTGTGTAAATTGAAAATCACGAAGTCATAAATTTAAATTACGATCCCATCAAAGAAGTTTCGGAAAAGAGAGGAGAAGTGATATTGACGTTAAATCGAGTGAGCGGAAAGTAAAAATTATTTGTCCGTAGAGTGTGCAAAAAAACTATGGTTCATTTGACAGATCATCGGCGGAGACTTTAGTAAAAAAAACTCGTAAAAAACTTTTTGGCAATCACTTTTGGGAGCTGAAGCGTGAAGTGAAACTGCATAAAAAATGAAGGTGCTTTTTCAACTCACTGCTCATTTTTACAAGCAGGAGAACCGATCACAGCTCTGCATATATTTTTTTAAGAAAATTAAAGATTTTTTAAGACTTCGGAAAGTTAATGAATGAATGAGTTATTTTGATGCGTGGGACTTTCAAATTCCGAATTCTGTCTTTCATGCAAACAAATCAACTCGCACAATTACAATGGGCTTAAAAAGAATAATTATTATTAAATCGGAAGCCGTAATAAAAAAATGTTAGCTTGGCCTCTGTGAGGAAGTACCTAAAAATATTTTTGTGAGTGGGAGAAGAAGGGAAATTGAAATTTGCACGAGGGTTCTATTGGAAACGAAGAAAAGGATTTCCCCCCTTGGCTTTTTTATGATTAATCAAAAGGATCAACAAAAATATTTTTCATTCATGAATGCTCCGCGATGCATTTCAAGTTGCGTGCGAAGCTTTTCGAATTGTTGGGGTCCGTGGGCATGCCTACATTTCACGAGTGCGAATAATATGCACTTTTTTCGCACAAAGGAGCTCTTCGCATGACGGATTAGTGGCTTTCGGAGTGTGTTGTGCATTCAAAAAAAGGCATAAATATCATTTCGATTTTGGTCTCTTTGAGAAGTTTTTTGTGAGATTGACTGACGTTTGCAAAAGATCAGAGGATTTTGAAGGTTTTTTAATGGCGATTGAAATGGACGATAATGGCAATTGATAAAAAATATATAGTTTTCACCAATGTGTGAGTTTTTGACCATGCAATCTGTAGGAAATGCACTTGAAGGAAAATGCAAATTTTCTAATTTTATTTCCTCTTTGCCTATACAATTAAAATTTGAAATAGTATTTATATACAATATTATGTACTCAAACTTTATCTCGGAATGAACAATAACCATAGATTATAATCTTGAGATTGAAAACAAACAAATGTGATAAAAATCTAAGAGAATTGATTTATGCCTACAGATCAATTAAATCGAGTTTTTAAAAATATCGATGGTTATTAAAACTTCAAATATGTGCATAAACATGCGTACAGTAATGATAGTGAAGGCGCTATGATTACTTAAATGTATTTTTTTCCTTGGTCATAACGCAGTAGAACTTCCCCAAAAGTTCAACAAAGATTGTTTAAATCTGAACACTGAACTTTTTTTCCTAAGCACTAATTACAAATAATGAATAATTTCTGTTTGGCAAAAACTTGAAGATTGATTTGCATCTATTTTCGTACGAACCACCACAACCACAGATACTTTATTTCTGAATAGGGAATTGCCAATGAATAAAAAAAATATTGCCCAAGCTCACAACGACTTCGAATTTTTAACGCCCAACATCCATCTTGTTTTCTCCGTGTATCGTGTAATAAAACGAGAAACTTAAAGCTACCACGGCTCCTGTGCCAGGTGCCAAAACCCAATCAATTTTCCTACCTACGAAATCTCGCATGTTCAAGCACTAATCATACATATGTTAATTGATACAATCGTGCTAAAATCGTAAAGTCCAAGAAAAACGAATCATGATTTGAAAAAAGTAGGGCATCGACGCCACTTTTACAAGCAATTATCTCAAGTTTCCCTTATGAAACGAAATTCTTGTGGGGGTGTTGCAAGCATCTCCACTCTCTGCACCGCAGAATAGAAAAACGATGACGCTTTCAAATGATACGCTTATTTTTTTTTCTAGGGTGTTACAATTACAGCTCACTTGCATTTAATTGCCCACAAAATGATGATGGGGCCTTTTGTCTAACGATACTTGCTCACAGAAAGGATATAAATTAAACTTTCAAAAGATTATTAGCTCATTTCATCGCACCAAGATAAAAAAGAGACAAAAAAAGTATTCTTTTACCTAATCTTGTGATGAGGATGGGTACACCCAAATATCATAAAAAATGAACAAAGGGCGATAAAAAGCCGAAGAATATGATGTGTTTTTTCTCTCTCTGTGTGTCACGGACTGATTGTCACAATTACCTTACATCAGGATAATAATCTCATTAAAATATATGAAATGATTTTCAAACTCATTTAAGAAAAATAGCGGCGTCGAACGTTTAGCAAAAATGGAAAACCGCGTGATTGTATGTATGGTGCCCTTCTAGGAGACGAATTCATAAGTGGCGTGTGAGTCATTCGACATGGGAAAAATTGTCTGAGGGTGGGTTTTTTTTTGCATATGCATTTCACCTGTCACACGAATACTCATTCTTCGGGACGACCATGAATTTCCAATGAAAATCTTTACAATCTTAGAATCTGAATGGAGAAAATATTTATGTGACGAGGTTTGTGTTCTCATTGCCGATGGGGGACAGACCAATATATATTTTGAACAATATTTTTTTAGACAATGAAAGTCTTGCGTTGCTTTTGAAACCGATTTGAGAATTTGAGTCATCGCAGTTTTTTTCTGGTTGTAGTCAAAGGATGAACCGCATTGCTGTTTATATGTATTTCTGTTGCTGAAGACATATCGGTGGAGTCAGAAACCGTGGAAAATGCTTTTAATAATGAGACGTTTTGCATACTACTTTCTTATTGCGCTTTGCCTTACTGACACCATTTAAAGACAAATTGGGAAATTTGGTTGATTGGGACATGAATGAATTGAGCAGTTTATAAGTGGAGTTCAAATGAATATACCGGCCGCCAGATGCAGAGATGCCCAATTATTGTTAAAAAGTGCGACTACAAACGAATACTGGTGACAAAATGAAAAAGTGTTCACAGATCTGAAATTAAATACGCGGGAGGTCAGCTCCATTAGATCATGTTTGGCCGAAATTTCATAAGCCACATATTTGTAATTTACCATTGGCTTGTTGCATATTTAAATGGTTTTGATGATTCAACGCTAATTGAAAAAAATGAAGCTGTTGGGTTGCTCTGATTTCATTGTGGTTTGTAAAGTTTTTTTCTCTCTTGAAGATGTCATACCGACTTTAACCATAAATCATCACATCATGATTCCATTTTTACCACACTGCACTAGTATTTTCGAGCCGGAATATCGAAATTTGAATATATGTATGTATATTTTTTGTGCGAGATGTAATCATATTGTAATGTAATCTTATTTCCGTTAAAATGCGACAATTTTCGTGCATTGCCACCACGTCTTGTCATCAGAGTAAAAATTGTACGCGCGTGCAGTCTGCAGCTATGACTTAACAATGCAAGAATGTCTAAAATAGTAGATGGGCTTTTCCTTCGATTGTTAAATATCCTCGTTTTGTTTGACATGACAAAACATCAATGCAAATTTTTTGTCACTTTTTGGTACAATTGAGTAAATTGTTTAGCTGTACGACTCATGCTCATGTCTATTATTCTTGATCGCAAAAAGTGTCATTTAGAAATAGCTTCAATTTCCGTACGTAAATCAATTACAAGTCCTGTGGCGTTGACACTTTGAGTATGAGAGAGATGTTGAAGATACAAAAATACTAAGCATTTCGTGACTTTTTTACTTGCATTTTCTCTGCCAACAATGAAAATTTAGACCAGATTCTAAAAAAACAAAAGCTTTGGAGCCTCATCGACTCTTTCCGGCATCTCCTTAAACAAAAGAAGAGGATTTACATGTCGCCTTGTGAACACATATCATGCCATCTGCTAAGGTGTCAGATCACAGGTGAGCATATGCGCACAAAGAGCAAGATCCAATTTGAATACTAATTCGCCATTCAACTAATTAAAATTCATAATTGACTTTCTACGCACAATCCAATTTCAATCATCTCGAGTCTTTAAACCGTAGTGAAATGATCTTTTGCGATTTTGCTTAAGAATAAATGCAGTTTTTGTATAACAATTTACCTGCTATACTATGCATTTCGGAAGAGTGCAATTCCATTGAATCTCGCTGAGTTTACATGCTCAATAAACAAAAAATACCTTTTAGTATGAAAGTGCATCTGTGTGCACTTTATGCCCATCTCTCAAAGCGAAATAATAATGTTGTTGTTCGCTTTCTGTCGAAACCTCAAAGTAAATATTTTTTCATGCGGTAGTAAAAACTGCCCCACGCTCGTTGCTTCAATTTATCTTTAAATATTCTCACCGTCCTAATTTTCCGATGACATGATTACCAACAGAAGGAAAAAAAGAAATTCCCTTTCCACCCCAGCAAAACACAATGCATGTACATATCTTTTTATGTAGCTTGAGAGTTTCCGTACAAATTATTTACAATTTTTGCATTGCACGCAACTCACAGAGCCTATCATCTAGTGCAGCCGTGGTGGGGTAAAAGGCGAAGGAATTTATTTTTCAAAATTATGTTTATCATTTCAACGATTTTTTTATCACAAAACAATATATATACTTTTATCAGAGCTTCTTTCTCCTCTCGCAGATCTTTCATCGCAATCTGCTCTCTACGAAATCAAGGTAAAAAATGGTTCGATTAGATTTTGAGAATTTGTGGCTATTATCAGTACTTATTATTATTACGAAAGCCATTTTCACGCATCTCCAATTCATGAAAGGAGATGAAGCTCGGAAACGGAGTCAGATGCATCTCCGAGATAAAGGGACTCTTCTTCAGAACAAGTATCTCTGCTCTTTTTCTGCTCATTATTTTTCGACGCGAACTTTGGCTTCTGCATTCAGAGATGATGAATGTGCTTACCAGTGCGTGTGCTCTCATGAGAGCACTTGTCTATTTACTTTTCATCAAATTACAAAAGCAAGTTTTTACTTTTACCTTCTGTGTTTCTATTTATACGTTAATAAATAAGACAAAGATTCAATGAGCCTTTACTAGGGGAGGACGCCCACGCAAAACTATTTTGAGGCGGATGACAGCAGTCGCGGATACCATTTTTGTCGGAGGGATTGATATCGACTATTAAATTGTATATATTTTAAAACAGATTGTCCAATTCACTTTCAACTTGACTTCAACCAAGGTAGAAAAAAATAATGCAAACAAAATCTGAAATACATACTTCAGGTTTAAAATTCTCCACTAAATTCGTTAGATAAAAAGCTTCGTAAATCCTAATGTTTCAATATAAATACTTTTCGTGCTAATTTCTGCTGATAAGGTTACAACTAAACAATAATAATAAATGGCTTTAAAAATTTAATAAGATGCTCCCCCTTCTGCGCATAAAGTTCCGCGACGCCTATTTTCTTGAAACTACTGTTGACCTTTTGTTTAGTGTAAATAAAATATTCAGCAAAAGTGACGCGTGATAGTCATTTCTCTCTCAATTTTTGCAGCACACAGGAAGGCACATACCTATCCAAAACAGCTCTCGTGCATATTCTCACTCACACTGCTGCTGCAAGTGTTACACATCTTTGATCTATTAATTAGCTTATAATGGGCTGTTCCCTAAAAGTGCAATGATACACAATTACAAGCCTACATAAATACGGCTCAAGTTAAAACTTTCAATAGTGAAGTTCATTGACGGCTTCGTCGTAGATTCACCGTGTGAGTACCCTTCCCAAAATATTTTTGCCCCACCTAAAAAAATGTTGAGAGCGAAGAAACCCTGACGCTAGGCCAAAGTTTTCCTTTCTCATAAAAAAATACTTATATACATACACATAACTATTATATGGATTTTTTCCGCACATCCTCCCAGATGAAATACGGATAACCGATAAACTCATTTTGAGATTTTGAGTGCATGTGAAATCACGAAAAAAGACTAACTTTGAAAATATATATAGGCAGCTTCTCGCAGGGCATCTCTCTGCTTTCCCCTTTTTACCTACATTTCGCGAAAGAGAAGTTTGTAGCTCAAGGTAATCTGGATCAAAGAGCACGAAAAAAACACGCAGCCAAGTAAATCGGAAAAAGTAGAAGTAACGAAATTGCCGAGAGAGAAGGATTCGTCTATTTACCAGAAGATTATACCTACTTACAAACTTTTTTTCTGTTTCGAAATCTTATCGACGAGATAAACTCCTTCTCCTTGCACTCTGGCCAACGAGTCCATATCTCGGGTGGAAAATGAGGGTAAAAGTATAAACTTCAAAACATACACCCATCCCCTTCATTAAAAGGGAACACGAATAAATGCAAAAAAAATGAATTAACACGTTCAGAGCCCGTAATTATTATTTAATATTGAACTCTGGCCATTGTTGTCAGGTTGAACAAAACTGATCTCAAGATCGATAATAATTTTTAAATGCTAATCGGAATGAATGCAGCTCAAAGGTAGATAATTACGTCCTCCACACCGTGTAATTGGATTATACACTTTTGAGGCAAGTCTCTGTTTTACAGGTGGCTACCCAGGAAATCAATGAGACCATTAAGTCATTACCAAATTACTATAGTTTTTTTGTACTACGTAATTTTGTACTAATGAATTCTCGCTTCGGGGGAGATATAAGGATTTGAGAGGAAAAATTACAAATGTGTAATCGACATGAGCCGATACATGATTTAATTAGTTATTTATGAGCTCATTTCACCGATTGATTATTGCAAAAGTCGATCGGAGTGTGTTCCATTTGAGCACAGGTAATCATTTTTTAGGCTCGGGCTCGTGCAGTGCCTCATGCAATGAAAAACTGAAATAGGTATGTAATTTTAAATGACGTAAACTCTCTTGGATTTTATAATTATGCGTGCTAGCGTTTTCTGTCCCACATGCATATATGTACACAGGTTACGCCCGAACTTGACGTTTGAAAAAATATGCAAACTTCTTGTGCAAACGTTTACCTTGGATATAGTGTAATGCATAAGCATGTAAAAAAATAGTATTTGTAATTTGTACTAATGACTTATAGCAATGATATCTATCTACCTAAATAAAAAGAGTCAATTGAAAACTGTTCCCTTTCCTTGCCACATCAAGCGTTATCATTCACGCCCAGAAAATATCTTGCTTACTTTTGCACAATGCAATTTTAAACATGACAAACTGACATGAGACTTGCGGTTGCTTGTGCTTGATTAGCTAGAATTAGCTCGTGGTAGTTTGTACAAGCCCCTGTGTAAATACCTACTTCAGACAGATGACGAGATTAGGTAAGAGCAAACAATGGAAATAATAATAATGACATTACCTGTCAAAAAATATTTTTTCAGAGTTTTTAGCCCTGTCCTTCGTCATTATTAAAGCATTAACTCGGCAACGTCGTGTGGCGCACGAGGCATTGCAATAGCCAATTCATTCTGAAATAATTAGTGCAATGAGTGAGTCGAGTTTGAATTGTTGAGAACTGAATGAAATACTCTTTAGCATGATGGACTAGACAGACTTAATGGCAATTCATGAGGGCTGTAGTGACAGAAGTTTCAAGCTGCAGAGGAAGAGTTGCACAATGAGCTGTCTCAATTTTGTCACACGACTTTTCCAGATCTCAAAGTTTCGCGTTGGGCAACCCAACTTGTTTTTGAGAAGGTGCCGACAATCGCGCTTCCAATTATATTATTAAGGGACCAAAAATACCCATTTGCAGGAACAACGCTTGCTCTTTTACAGTACCTATATATTGCCAATTTATGCAAATCAGGTTTTACTTGTACATATTTAAATATGCGCACATTTCGCATTTCCTAAAACATGGTTCATTCTCTTTCTTCACATTTGCAAAATAGCTATGATATATTATATAACGAGCTTATGTGTAAGTATGAGATCATTATATAACTCGAATCCATATTTTACACGTGAGCTGGCACTCACTCAATCACACAGACTGGAGGTTTTCCCACGGAGTTAAATAACCTAGAGCACTTTAGAGCTTCCTGTTAAATACAGAGGCTCTGCTCTTATCATGTCATTCATGGTTCTAGCTGAAATGTCTCTGCGACAGAAGAGAATAAGGCACACACAACCATAGAGATTTTGAGAGGCTCAGAAAAGCGTTTGCGAACACGAATCATGAAGGAGAACAGAGAGGAAGTGGGAGAGAACTTGAAATCATTTAGGCACATTTTTAACGACAACTTTAAACTCTTTCGAATCACTTGTGCTTTCTTGAAAATGCGTTGGAGGAGGAGGTGACGGTGGTGCGACGGTGCGAGCTCATTTATTTTCTTTTTCCAACTCCCGCCCGTCATGGTTATAAAAATCCTACCGCAAAATCATTAATCTCCTGCCATCCTGTTAGATTTCACACATTTCTGATACTTGTCAAAAAAAAAATACTGACGCTCTGCTGCTGGTAATTACAAATTTCACGTTTAAGTGTCCCTTTTAAAAGAAATGCCGTAATATTTTCAGACATTAAATCTATTTATGTGGATGCTAAAAGATTATATTAATTAGTGAGTAATGATGGACACACTGCATCACTCCTCCACATAATTTTCCTCCTTTCGGAAGTTGACTTAGGCCTATGAAAAGGGAAGTGAGTGTGCAGCCATTATGCATGTAGTTATATGTAAAACTGAGAGTACAAATGGCTTCAGACAAACAACGCCATGCCTCCATTCCATGGTCAGTTACTGCTTCAAAAAGGTTCGCAATTATCGCCGTTGTTATCTAGCGGAAGGAAGCAGACATGTTCGAGTTGGAGTGAGTAATATCGCAAAAAAATGACATGTTCAAGCACCTTCAACCTGAGACTTGGTGTTGTTAAAAAAAAGTAATTCGTACAAAATGAAAACACATTAATCCTCATAATCTCCAAATTTGACTTTTTATTACTACAAGCTTTCTGCGATAATTCAGAATTCGACAACGTAAATTGCCCTGAAACTCCATCCCGCTTCGGTGATATCTGCATTAATATTCGAATTTGAACAAAACTCTCGTTTAAAAGCTCGTTTCCGGTACTGACTACACCGTAAAGTATTTACCTTTTGGGTTTCATTTTTTATACTCAAAGTTTGAAATTGTCTACACCCGACCAAGTTTTCCTACATAGGAATTCCTCCTTCACCCACACCGACCGACCACCAAGAGCGACCAAAGAGGAGACGAGAACCGAAACAGAGAGCTCACGCGTGCCACATGCGCAAAATTTTGGTAACAGTTCTCAAAACTTACTGTACCCGAAACAGTAGCGTTTCGTTTCCTCCCTTTTTTGCAACAATGATAATATATTACTTAGTTGAGTGTGTGTGTGCGCATCATATCAGAAATCAAAATGTCAACATCAACCTTCATTTCACTCTGATTGAGATTAAGAGGCGATTACTTTTTTTCCTTACAAAACTACAGTTTAGCCCCGTCTGATCTGTGATGTAAGATGTATGTATATGTATAATGTGAGAAAAAGGAGGAAAGGACACCTTTTGACTTACCGAAATACACAATGGATTTAGCGAGTCCTTCAGAGATTGACAGAATTGGAATACATCGTCGAGTTTTGGCTTTTTCAACACTTTGAATTCCCTTTTGTACTGACACTGCTACAGATTAGGCACTGTGGAAATTGTATCACATGTCGAGGAATTAATTAGCGAATTTTCATCAATGGTTTTACAAATATGTATATCCTTGGAAGTTCTCACGACGACTAATATACAAGGAAGGACAATGTGTTGGGTACAGCTTGACCATAAAAATAGTCCAAATTGATTTATCGGGATTGCACAGATGAAATCTTTAAAAAGGTATTTTTTTTCAGTATTGATTGTCACACACTCACGTACAGCTCAAGTCCTGAAGCCCATTTTAGCAGCGTGACATGCACTCGACGATGCACGTTTTCAAAGTTGAAAGGAAATATATTCTTCTCGTCGAGCCTTTTGTACACTCTCTCACACTAGGAGCCAAAGTGGAAATGAGTTGGGCTGAGAGGAAGACTGGGGATTTTGGTTGCATAAAAAAGCGTCTTTCTGCAAAACCATAGTTTTTGCATCTCTCACTCGCTTCATGCAACAAAGGAGCGCCTTCTGACTTGAGATTTAGCCTCTAAGGTTTTAGACTAGAGAGAGAGAGGAGCCATGTAGCCCCAAATCAAGTCCTATTGCAAACCGTTTAAAGGTTTCGAATCTTTGAGTACGAGCCTACCAAAAATGTACTGTTCTGAACGTGTTTGCAGGCATACTTATGTGCGTACATACTTGAGTGAAATACTGAAAAAATCTTTTTTTACTCTTCTGAACTCACCGCATTAAACTATGATATGATATGTCTATGTGCGTGTGTAAGTAATGCGCTCAATCAAAACTTCACCTCAAAAAGCAACTTTAGTGTAGCGAGGCAAAAGGATCTCAAACTAATACCATGTGCCTTCACACTTCTGCTAAAATATTTTTAAGAAAAAGATTAATTTTACACGAATAATTTTGCTACCAATTATAAAAATGAAAAACCATAGGCCTGTACCTACTCTACATTTATATTTATGTATGTATGTATGTATGCAGTTTATGGGAAGCGAGGAGAGGAAGCAAGAAGACATTTTTATAGTTTCAGAGGCTATTGAAAACTTGAACTTTGAGGAAACATGTTGGAGTTGTGTAAGCAAAATGTTCCTAGAACACGAGCAGCCTTTTTTCAAGGGAGAAGGACGTGCTATGTGCAGAATGTTAGTAGAGAACATGTGCCTAATTTTCTATATGATTTACAATGCAAACAATATGCAATGTCCATCGGAATGTGTGCTCACTGCTCACATGTCTCCATGGAAACATGAGTTGATTTCCATTCGAATGTGTTCTGGTGACGTAATCAGTGCCAATTGACTAGTATTGGAGTTGGATTCGAACGTGAATGAAACTGATTTGCTTGTGAGCATTTTTTGTATGCAAGTATTCGCAGCGGAAATGAGCCAAATACATTGATGTGGTTTTAAATATTATCAGTTCTAAATGTGAACTATATGTTTGTGTGCTACGTGTTATTTACATTTCTTCTGATGCTGAGAGGTTAAATCTAGATAGTGCATGCATGGACTTTGTCTAATTATATTTTCTTTTATCTAATCATATGAAGGTGCCTTTTTGTTTTGAAGTCATGAACTTGGTCTATTACAGCATCGTTACGTTCTCGTGTGAAGAACTGAGATTTATCAAGGGGAAGGCTGCTGTGCTCTTATTTTTTTCAAGTCTTTGCTATAAGTTTATGAGAAGGAAGGCTGAATGAGTTCAGAAAGTAGACTTTAGTTTCAGGGTTGTATCGTATATGGTCCGTGAAAGCAAAGGGGGATTCAGATTAATGATTACGGTGTAAAAATGAGGAATGCAAGTGTTACGTTTTGAAATCGTAATTAAATAATGGTGAATTATGCCAGAGATAAGCAGGGCAGGTAAAGTGAAGGCATCATTTTTGTTGTCTAATTCTCGGTTGAAATAGAGTGTAGGAAAAGTTGATGTTGCAATCGAGGCAGAGATGGAAGGTGATTGATGATGAATTTTTGAGTGGGGCACGTAAAGTAAGTAAGGCTGAAATGAAAACCATAATAACTGCAGCAGTTCATCTTTTAAAAGTTGAACATTTTCGATGCTCAGGTGCGTGAATTAATTTTTGTGTTAATAATAAAATGAAACCGAATGCAGCAGCTTGGCAAAACATGCTGGCGTCTTGTAGCCTTGGATGACACCTTGTTACGAAGAAAAATTGTAACGTGTAAACGTTTGGGTCCGAATAAATTCTTTAAATATATATTTCTAGTTGTAAAAATCTCACACATACCTATTTCATTTTTGCACGATACAAATAAGCAATTTTGAGATACTCGGGCTTTTTTGTAAATAAATATGCACATCTAGTGCATAAGTACGATAGATAGTTTATACATTGCAGAAAATTCATATTTACCCACAGTGATTGTCTTGTGTCATGGGTGGCACGGCGATGACAATCTGCTTAGAAAAATTTCCCTTCTAAAGTACAACTCTGATCGTACGAAATACAAAATGAATTGTAGACAAGAATGTCAAGAGGCATTTAATTTCAACTAACCGGAAAACTTTAATAAATCCACAGAGCACAGCTAAACGCGAAATGTTGGTTATGGTAACTAAATAATGAAGGGAAGTAGAACCTTCGTTCGAAATTTCTATCGAAATTGTTGTTGAATATGGGTAAATTACAAATGTTTTTCATCTTTTCCTTTCCATCCTTGACAGTCGGTGATTCGCAAGCCAAGCCAAGATAAACATATTAGAATCAAACCATGTATGTGCAACTTGCACATATAGAGTCCAGGTCCAGGTAGATGATGACGACCTAACCATAAGCACGGCTCCGAGCACACTACGGCTTAAAAGGCATACTGCTTTGTGCTCTCTCTCTCTTTCTGAAGTGAGAGGACCGCTTTGTATAACTTTAGGCACGGCACACCACCTCACCATTCAATGAGCACATAACCTGATGCAAATGCCGGCAATGGCGCTTGAAGTTGAAAATATGTAATTTTGTGTGATCATATATTGTTTACTCAATTCTTTTTATTGTGCCTTTAATCTATTACTTGAAGGTTTTTAGAGATTGTGCAGTACCTGGTGTTAAGTAAATTAAGCAAGGGAAAAGTTTGATTCTTAAAGGTCGAAATGTCTCACATAATTTCCCATGATTCTTGTGAAGCAGCCCTGGTGGAGAAGCTCAAAACTGGATTAAAAGACGTTTTTGGCGAAGAAACTTACGTCGAGAATGTCTATTTTCATTCGGATGCGGATTTTAAACTGCAC